>ML796172.1:600957-631674 GCA_009831015.1 Picea engelmannii
TTTGGTGTAGAAGTTCCCTTTTTGGGTGGCATGTTGGCCAAGTATCACTTTTGAACCTTGATTTTGAGGTGGTTCTGCTAGACAATCTTTCTTCTGTTGTATCTCCCAAGTTTCATCCCTTCTGGGTATGAAACTTTATTTTACGTCGTTCTCTGATATTTCTTCTCTGCAATGCCATAGGTCTGATCAAAATTGGATGTGCCAAGTGGAATTTACAGTAACTTCCCCACAACTTGCCGATTTATGAGACAATATTAGGGCTTAACAGAGTACTACATGTATCTTTATTGGATACCCAAATGGTGTGAATGGATATATACTTATTGATCCCTCTATGGACCAACTTGTCATTGAGCACAATTTTCAATTTGAGGAAAGTATATCGCATGATCCACAGGAGCCACATGCAGATGATTTTTTCCTTCCACCAGTTCAATATGATGAGTCTACACATTCAGACTCTACTTTAGATCTGAGTTCTAATACAGATTAAAAGGATTTAGAACATGAATATGCACATTCACTACAGATAGATGAGGAGCTAGTGGAGAGGCCCAAGTGGTAACAAACCACTCTTCAGGATGCATGATATCTTTTTAGGGATCCAATTGATCTCAAGAGGACTCGATCTCAGTTTGAGAAACTTCCTCATGTACTCACAACCAATTATCCCATGTTTTCTATGCACTATTATGTGGCTCAATATTCATACATGCAAACCTATGGCGAGGCTGCAGGTAATCCCCTTTGGGAAACAACCATGCATGAGGAGTACAATTCCCTCCTTAAGAACTATACTTGGGATCTAGTTCCACTTCTTTTAGGAAGGAATCTTGTCAAATACAGATGTGTCTATATGACCAAGAGTGCAGTTGATGGAATTTTTAGTAGATAGAAGGAAATACTATTGTCCAAAGCTTTTCAACGGGTTCATGGAATAGACTATGATGAGACATTCAATCCAATAGAGAAAATGGATTCTATTCATTTGGCCCTTGCTATTGCGGTAAAAAAAGGATGGGAAGTCCATTAGATGGATGTGAATAATGTATTTCTTCACGGATATCTCTCATAGGATATTTACATGGAGAAACCACCTAGCTTCATAGAGGATTCATCTTTGGTTTTCATGCTCAATTAGTCTCTCTATGGCCTCAAGAAGGATCTGAGAGCATGATATGCTAAGATGGAATCCTACATATTGTCCCATAATTTTGTGAGATGCAAATATGATCCAAATTTCTACATGCTTAGGACTACTGATTCTAGTTCTTTATGTCAATGATCTTTTTATCATTGGCTCCTCGAATTTATTGATTTCTATAGTGAAGTGGATTATGCATGACATGATATTGATAACATACATGGGTTCACTCCATTACTTCCTTTTCCTTGAGATTATTCGGTATGCTTCAGGATGTTGTCCCTGAGTTTATACTTAAGGCTTCAAAGTATAATGTCAATGCATAAAAATAAAGGAAGTATTAATGTTTGTGTTTTCTACCTCTGTTATGTGAGAAAAATTCCTAAAAATGAATTAACAACATAACAAATCAGAGGTCGTCTTTTGTATCTGAGTTAAAATTAAAAGAATTGGGTGTAATGAGAGAAAAACATAAAGTTGTTAGACAAAGAAATGCATCTATTACAGAAGAATATTACTTCACTACAAAAGAAGAAAATAGATGATATAACCTTAAATGAAGCATAAAATGTAGCAATACAATTAACTCACAGGTCTTGTATTTACTAATAGTAAAACAGAGGAAAAGATGTGGGATATTAAATTACTAAATGAAATGTAACCACAGTAGATGTTGTGATAAATTGTGATCAAGCATTCATCAAGGAGATATATAAAAATATATCGGAATGTGGAAATATAGAAGAACACATAACTCAAATGAAGGAAATGTGGAATCTATGATCTGTATTTGTATTAATCCTTAATGAGGAGAGATTTCTCAACTACATATGGAAAAAATCCAACCATTCTTTAGTCTTTTGAAAATATATTTATACAAGAGGTTCTCAACCCTAGGCGGTTGGAATTCTCGTTATTCCTAGATAATAACGGTTACAAAATGAAAACTTGAGCCATTTCATTTGGTTCTTCTCTATATTTTTCTCATACCGACAGAAACAAACATGTACATGTTACTTCATTGATTCTTTGAAGTACTCCCTTTTCCTTGCTCAATACATTCCACACACTTGCTTAGAAATTGTACTACTAGTCTAGAAGGTTCTGTCACATATTTTGCCTCAAAAAGATACATCTTATTTTGTAATTGTGACAACCTGTCTTCTATCCTTTTATCTTCAGAAATCATTTACTGTAAATGTAAATTTGGATTTACCAACCATATATCTATTTGAGTGATGTCAACCTTCTTTAGCTATGAAATTTCAACCTGAGATGCCTCTAAAATTTATTTGATGTCATGTTGATGTTTTACAATATTGATTTGTCCTAGTATTTCAGAACCATGATCCTTTCCGAGGCCTACTGATTCTTTATTAAGAAAATGAAAAACCTCTTCACAATCCTCTTTTATTTCCTTGGTCGTTCTTTTACTCTCGACTATATTGGCCTTCGATGTCTTTAATATTATATCACCTCTGACCTGTTCTACAACAATCAATATGGGAGTTACAAATATTTATTCTCTAGCCGATGACATGTCTGCTTCTTGAAAAGTGGTTCGGGTTGCAGTAGCCTCTCTTTCTCTGAAACCAATATTATCCAAATATTGGTTTACTTCCCGAAAATGATTTTGGATGATTTCTACCTTAGTAAAAAGGATTTGTTGTGATATTTCCAGTTTCTTTAGAACTTCCAATGCTTGAGCTTGAAACAATGCTATATCCACAACCATTTTCTCAATGGAACTGACCCTGTCTTGTAATTTTTTTACCAACTCATCTTGCTGGATAGTCTGTCTTTCGCTCACTTGCATATTTTTATGCATCTCATCAAGACTGGACTTGCACAGTTGTATTTCTTGTTTATCACTGTATCTAGATTTTTCAATCCCTTTATTGACTTCATCTCTGACATTCTTTTCTGTAGTCCTTATTTGATTTTCAAACTGACTTATCATTTGATTTTTCTGCTTCAGTTTTTCTTTTAGATTATCAACTGAGAATAGGTTAGTTGTTGCAAAAGTTCCCAAAGAGACTGGTACCTCTATAGCAAAGTATTCTTCTTCCAAATTTTGTACATCCAATAGTACTCTATGCTTTTTAATAGTTGCACCTTCTTTCTGGTGTATCTCTTTCTTCACCACAACTTTCCTTTTCTTACTGAAAAAGAAATTGGAAGGAAGTATCTCTTCAATAAAGATAGGCGTGATATCTCCTATGAGTATTACCTCTGCATTAGGGTTTCCTCCGGTGAGCTGTAATGGCATGAAAACCTGAATGGGGATGTCGATTTTTGTGGATAACTGTTTTCCGGTTCCATCTGTAGTTGATTTATGTGATGAAGACAATGGCCTATATTTTCCTTTCTTTGCTAATGTCTCTGCTTGATATTTGGTCTGGTTATCTAATATCTCTATCTCCTGGATATCTTCTTTCTGATTCGAGACCTTAGATTTCTCTAAGTTTTCCAGGGCTTCTTGTTTGCTAGAGCTTACAGCTTCTGGATTTTGGGTCTCTGTTTGTTTTGTAGCTAGAGACATTGGGTTTTTCCCTTGTAATACTTTCGGAAGACTACTTCTTTGGTGCTTTTGGAATTTGTAAAAATAAATCATTTTATTAGGTGATAGAGCTCGAACTCGTCTCAAAACCTCTGGGTAATATTTCGCCCCTCGGAACATTTCATCTTGTGGGGACTCTTCATGTTCGTAATTTTTAAGATTGAAACTGGACATATGGTTACCCACAACCTTCTGTGAGTCGTGATTCTTGAATTCAATGTTAACCAACAAAATTTCTTCTAGGGCCACAACCTCCACTTTGGAGTGGTTGAAATCCAATAAAGAAAATGAACCAATATGTAAGGGAAAAGATGGCCATACCTTTTTCTGCACTGCTTTGAGTTATTTTCTAATCCCGCCGAGTACTGTTTGTTGTGCAACCTTGCGGCACACCAGTCGGTCTGGTAACAATTGTGGTAAAGCATATGGGGAACTGAACAATCGAAAACTCTGATATAAGAGAAGTGTTCCTCGATGTACCAGTTTTCCACTTTATCCAGGTTAGACACAACTGTGTTTGAAATTCTAGGAGGTGGGCAGCAAAATATAGCAGTGTGCATCGACACCGCTACCCAATTACAGATTTCATAAAATAAATCCTTCGCCTTGTCTTCCCAAAGTTTTCAATGATAAATATGAATTGGTTCTGCACTATCTGGAGTCTAGCTTCAGCCCATCAGCGGGAAATGCATCATGAAACAGATGGCATCCATAATATAATCTAACATGAAGAATGAAGCTAATTTCCCTTTGGTTTCTTTGCCTAGTATTCTATAATTTCACTAGCCAGACTGTCCAACAATATCTTGGCCCAGTCGAAAGAGTATCCTTCCATTACTGTGTGTATAATGGGTACCCATGGTAGAAAGAAATGGGTTGTGTTCTCTTTTCCATAGAGTCTACACATCATCATGGATATATACATGAACTGCGGTTCTAGCGATAATATTGAGTATATGTCATGAGAATCGGATCTGAACTTTTCAGGGCGTGAACACCAGTCCTTGCTCAAGTCGGAAAGACTCTTTCCATATTGATCACACTCCTTCTTGTTAAAATTCACTAGAAAATTGGCATTATAAACGAAGTTTGGGGTTGAAGACAATTTATACATCACCTGTATGTGTTCCGGTCGAAATGACCCGACAACTACCTTATGAGAATTGAATACAGTTCTAGTTTGGATATCCACATGATCTAGTGCCCATTTAATCATGTCATTGTAGGGTAAAAGACTCGTCCTTGTTGCTACCTTATGCATCTCTGACTGAGCAATAGTCTTGTATTTGGTAGATAAGTCTTCCTTTTCGTTGTCGCTTGAATCATCAGGGAAGTTTACCAGTTCATACTGTAGGATGTTGAATACATTCGTCCAGGTTTTAACTGTGTTTATACTTCTAGGTGAGGTGTCGGAGAAAACCTTTGAACTCTAGCCTGAACTCTCACTAGTTTCTTTATCTTATTTTTGTGGCGGCATGATAGCAGTTCTCAGAAACTTGTTATTTGTCACAGAAAATGCATAGGACTGAGTATCTTGCTAAGCAAGTTTTACCAAAATGCGAATGTAATAAAAAATGAGAAACTCTTTCTTGCCTTATATGCATCAACTTGCATATAGTTTCACTGACACTGCATTTAATTATTTTAATAAAAATATTTGGGCATTAAAGCATGATCCTATTTGAGATCATTTCCCCAGACTAGCCTTTTAATTTCATTAATGGTCACTATTTCATGATCAAAAAATAAATTTGAAATCACCCGTAACGCAATCAACATAAACTCAACGGTAAAATAAAAGTGTTTTATTTTGTTAATAAATCGAGTGTATACGGTTAATTGATTATATTTAACCTTAATCCATTTCGGGGTTTCGGGTCCCAAGCTAACCTATTTCAATTTAAGCTATGATTCCTGAATCACGAAATCGCGATTGATTAATTAATATTAATCATGTTTAAATTTTATAAATAATCGCGATTAATTGATGATTTCGCGACTTCGCATATTGGGGGTTTAAGTTATCATTTGAGGCAGGATTCCTGAAACATGAAGTTGTGATAAGGTTAATTATCATTAATGATTTTAATCGTTTAATTAAATTGATTTAATTTAATCTAGTTTCACGACTTCGCATATCGAGACTTTGGAGTTCTTTGTATGTCTAACTGTTAGTATTGTGAAACCCTGAAACCTGATTCTTTGAAGGTTGTCTTAGATATTTAACTTTTTAATGAAAGTGTGACTCCATGAATTTTAAAGGATTTTAGACCATTAGATTAATCGAAATATTTTATCGAGGGTGGTATCCAAGTGTGCATTTGTCCTTATTTAGACAAAAATGAAAATTTTTAAGTCTAAAGTTTTAGAAAAATATATATGTTTCTACACAGGCATCGAGATATCTCAAGCCTAGTATGCTCAAGATATCATGGAGAGATTCCACATGACAGAGTGCAAGTCAGACCCTACTCCCTTCCTATACTTGAGGATGGCAGGGACACTCCACTAGTTGAAAACACTCTATACAGAAATCTCGTGGTGAGTTTTTTTTTATCTCTCCCACTCCCAACTAGACCTATCATATGCAGCGGGATTAGTCTCCAGGTACATGTAGGATTCACATGAGTTACACTAGAAGACTGTAAATCATATCCTTCGGTATGTTTGGGGCACCATCATTTACGGGATCCACTATGCAGGAAGTTGCAATATGGATCTCATAGGCTTCACAGATTCTGAATGGGAAGGTGACATCACTGATCGCAAGTCCAAATTCAGATACACTCTTAGTTTGGATTCATGGCCTATCTGTTGGTCTAGCAAGAAGCAATTTGTTATCTCTATTTTCAGCCGAGGCCAAGTACAAAGGAGTAGTATACACTACCATTTAGGAATTGTGGCTACAAAACTTCCTTACTCAGTTCCATAGACCAACTATCATTTGGTGTGACAACCAGAGTAATCTCAATTTTTGCAAAGATCCAGTGCAAAAAAAATAAACAAAGCATATTGATATCCCTATGCACTACATCAGATATCTAGTCCATGAGAGGATCATCGAAGTGTCATTCTTTCCTTCCTATGAACAAGATGTTGACATCTTCACCAAGAATTTCACTGAGTAGAAGTTTCATTGTCTATGTGATCATCTTGAAGTGAAGGACAAAGTTGATTATCAACTTTATTTTCTTCTTTTGATGCAATGTACCTAGAGGGGGGTTTTTCCCATTATTGTTTCCCTATTTCCTCAATTTTTTTTCAATTTTCATTAGTTTCATTGTTCATGGGTACCTAACATGGCCTTAGTTGTTGGGACCCACTATTCATTACCCCATAGTAGTGTTCAGGGGTGTGTTGGAGATATTACACACACCTATGATATTTTTCCTTATTTTCCTATGTTTATTAGTCATTATTGAGGGTATCCTATTTTTTAGGAACCTCTCCTACAATCTAGGATAATATTCTCTGTTGGATTACTAAGAGGGGGGGGTGAATCAATAATGAACAATTTTATTCCTTTAACCCCAGTTTATTCTTCAACAATATTTAGTAGTTTATCTTTAACATTCAATAGATCATAAACAATATAGAAATAAACATCATCACAATTAGAAAAAATCAATGGAAGCATACCTTTGTACTTGTTGGTTCCCTTTTTCATCCTTCTGAAGAAGTTAGCCACCTCTTCATCTTCCTCTGAATCATCGTTGTAGCGACAATCTAACTTTGGTTTTTGCTTGTTCTTTTTCTTTGTCTTCTTGGATTCTTTGGATGTTGCTTTCTTTGTAACCGGGTTCTTCTATTTTGTTCTCATTTCATAAGCTGCGAGTATCCCATGTAGATCATCCATGATTAATGTAGCTAAATATTATCTTTCTTCTAGAGTTGAAATCTTCAGGTCATATCTCATAGGTAGAGACCTCAACACCTTTTGAACAATGACTAGTTCCTTAATTTCTTCTCCCAAACCTTTAATGGAATTCACTGTCTCATGAACACGTAGAAAGTAGAAGGCAATGTTTTCATATTCCTTCATCTTCAATTGTTAAAACTTGGCTCTAAAGGTTTAAAGTTTGGCTCCCTTAAATTTGGCATCTCCTTCGTATATATTCTTTAGTTTATCCCATATTTCTTTTGTGGAATCACAATGTACAACTTTGGTGTATACTAATTTAGTCAAACCATTAAAGATGGCATTTTTGGCTCTAGAATTATTATCTTCAATTTTCTTTCAATCCTTATCTATCGGGGGAGTGGTTGGTGCCTTGTATCCATCTAATACTGCTCACCAAACATCGAATCCATGTGCCTGCACATATGTTTTCATCTGTTTTTTTTAGAAGTAATAGTTTCTAACCGCCAAACTGTGGAACCCCAATATTAGCATAGTCCATGATCTCCTTCCATTGGTTAGACTGCTTTCTAAAAGACCTTCTCTGATACCAATCATAGGAAAAAAATAGCTCCCCATGTGGGTATGTCTCCCTCTATCTACATGTCACTGATCTTCCTTCCTGGATCTCTCTCTCTGATGATTTTCCTTCTTTGCAATATGTAGAACTGCTTGTGAAACGTTTCATTTCCTCTCTTCCAGTGATACTTATTGTACATTGGTGCTTTCTATGAATGAATTCTTCATATATATAAGAAAAAATTCCATGGTTTTCTCCCATTTGGGTTTCCATGTAAATATTGGTGTATTGTATTCTTGATGTGATGTTGATGTGAGGTTTCTTATTATTACATGCTTATTATATATATATATATATATTGAATGAAATCATAGATGATACATTGATGATAAATTGTTGAACATTGTTGATAAATTGAAAGAATATATATTGTGGTTAAAATTGGTATAAAGTGTTCATACTGATTCACCCCCCCCCCCCTCTTAGTATTCTAACATTCTTGTTACGGGGAAAATATCTCTATGTCTAGGGTAAACCACAACAGACAGATATGACTGCATAAATAAACTCTATCCCAAAAACATGCTATATAAACCAATGTGCAAGCGAGATAAGAAAGGGACCTACCTCGTTCAGATGTTTGATGATGTTCACCATTGAGAACTTTGAACCAAAGCTTTATACCTGCAATAAGTTCTCAACAAACGAGCAGAGCAAGCATATAGTGATAATATAAAAGGTTAGCACATTAGATGGAATAATCCATTAATATACAAAACAAACATGCCCATGGATAATAACACATATATTTGCAAGATATCAATTGGATGGGAAGAGAGTATTTCTATTAATAAATGATCAACATAAGTGAAAATATTACAAAATTTCATGTCGGCACGGTTCAGAACCGAGAAACCAAGTTCCTTCCAGTTGGGCCATCACCACTTCAATCCTCCACCAAAGGCAAGCTCATAGAAGGGAGACAATGAGGTTCTCCATCAATAAGGGAAGAGCTTAGGGTTTGAACATTGTGTTCAAACTTAAAGGACAAAGGGATGTCGACTCAATATGAAGTAATAATTTCTCTAGAGTAACTTTGCTCTCAAAGTTGAATTATTTCTCCTTTTCCATAACTTAGAATTGACACATTTATAGCCTTAAAAATGGAACTAAAGGGCTGAGTCATAATGTTTCCATTATATGGAAGGCCAAGGATCAGAGATATCCTATCGTGAAATGGAAACTTGACATTTAATTTTGATTTTCTGGCACAAATCTTGATGTATGCGGGCTGCAGTGGAGCAACCTGTGTATACGCTTGTTGTATAGTGTGCAAGATGCGTACAGGTGGAAAAATTTGTATTTTTGTCTTTGTATTTTGTCAACAGGGAAGATAATTCTACATAGGGAAATGGAATAACGCCCTCTCTACAAGATTGCATAGGGTGAGTAAAATCTTACTCTAACAAATGCCCCTTAATGTGTGAGGTCATAGGAGTATCTGCGATGGCCAAAATACATTACAAATAACCCATAAGTGTAATGGTAGGGGACCAACTAGACAAACTTAGTTTCTCATTACATTCTTCACTGACTTTGCACACATGGCTGCCAATAAAATTACACTACATATCCATGTGAAAAATATACCAAACAAGTGTATGTGACCATGAATAGGCAAATACAAATGTGGTTATATGCCACAAGATGTCATAGTCACGAACACGGCCCAGTAGAACCAGTCTCAAAAGGAAATCTGAAGATATATGTATACCATGGAGTACAATTTGATCTCCCATGATCACTAAAGTCGTATAGGTACTAGTCCAGTGAAAAGGAAACAACATCTCAGGAAAGTTGTGGCCACATAGTGATGTCTTCAAGTCTTCTACACAATCCGCCAAAGGTGCAAGTCTATATCATGTGAATAAAGGAGTCAAGGTTGAACACAATGAGACATTGTTTGATTACTGGTCATTGAGGTATACCGTTAACAAACACGAGAAAACCTACCGATAATGAAAGAAGGTATCAAGGCACCGAGTACATTCTTACAAGTGTGAATAAAGGAGTTGGTGTCGAACACCTTAAGAATCCATCGATCAGGAGACATTGATGTATTCCCAACTTTTGATGGTGAGAAAACCTACCATGGATGAATGCAAGCCTCAAGGTACTCATAATACTCTAGGTCTCGTTTCCAGAATAAATTGGCTGAAGTCAATGGAAAGAGACCCACTGAAAGGAGAGAATTAAGGAATATTTCATCGGTCAACATGAGGTACAAAGAAGGAGCTTCATGATGTGGTGGAAATTAGACGAAGAACATGTTCATGAACCAATGATCCTGTGCTTCTTTTGTGCGTTCCAAGTGCAAGCGGTACACGAAAAACACCCTCTGAATAGCAGCCAATGATGAAAACTACTGACAAAGATGAGGAAACCACCAATAAGGCTAATGACATCCAAGACACTACACAAATCCCAATGTGTGAATAGATGTCTTTTCGTCGAACATAAGGGAAACCATCGAGTCAATGACCAATGAGGAAATGTCAACTATTGGGTTCAAGGTTACCTACCAATGATGAAAGTAGGGCTAGGGTGCATTATAGAACTGCAGTATCATGTGATTATGAGACAAACTGAGGGTATGTTTGACATGAAAAGTCAAGAGTTCCGAGGACTGGTCGACACAGGTTGATAGACTTCCTTTGAACAAGAGCATGAGACATATGGAGGACTCTGGCAACATAGACCTGATGATGAAACCATAATATGCAAGAGGCATTGATAAAATTCTTTATAGGGATTGGAAGAGCTTGGGGGTTGAACATTGTGTTCAGACTTAAAGGACAAAGGGATGCAGACTCAATATGAACTAATAATTTCTCCAGAGTAACATTGCTCTCAAAGTTGAATTCTTTCTCCTTTTCCATAGCTCAGAATTGGGCCATTTATAGCCTTCAAAACAGAACTGAAGAGATGAGTTAGAAAGTTTCCAGTATATGGAAGGCCAAGGATTAGATATCTCCTGTTGTGACATGGAAACTTGACATTTGATTTTGATTTTTTGGTACAAATCTCGATGTACGCGGGTTGTAGTGGAGAAGCCTATGTATATGCTTGTTGTATAGTGTGCAATATGCGTACAAGTGGAATTTTTTTTATTTTTGTCTTTGGATTTTGTCAACAGGGAAGATAAGTCTACATAGGGAAATGGAATAAGGCCCTCTCTGCAATATTGCATAGGGCGAGGAAAATATTTCTCTAACAATTATCTCTAGTTTAGATTCAGTTACACTTAGTTATACTAGTGGAAATCACTCATGCGTAGCAACCTCAATTTTATCACCAACAGTTGCATGTGTTTCTCTCACTTCCACATGTATGACTCAGTTAACTGAAGACTAAATGACTAGTTAACTAGGAATAGGTGGACGTTAACTCCAGTAACTTCCTATGTGTGTCCATATATCTCTATACCACCACTATGGCACATTCGCTTCTCTTCTAGTGCACATTAGTTGAGTTATACAAAGTATATCATGTGTAAATTATTATTCATTCATTTGGTTAATACATTTTCTCATTCTTTTCTCTCCAATTTTTTTCAATCCCTAAAACATGGCACATTACACCTTAATTGGGGCATATTACATTAGTATTTTTATTTTATTTATTTCATCTTGGGTCTATTAGTTGTAATTGTACCTCCTAGTCTCCTATATATACCAAGGATACCTTTTTCATTTAGAATCATCCTGTATTTGTGAATTCATATGATTTATAAGGAGGTTTCCTCATTGAAGAGGATTATTATCTAAATTTATCTCTTTTTCAAGGTGTGGAGTACTTGTTCTGAGGTTTTTATGCTATTTTGATATTTGGTTCTTAACATTTGGTATCAGAGCTAGACAATCCTCGAAACTGACTTCTTCAAAACAAGTCTTCTTGGAATTTTCGCTACAAAGTTTTTTTATGAAAGGTTTCAGGATTTCTAATTTATATGGTGTAGAGGAGACATATAGAGATAACTTAGGTCCAAATTTCAGATCTTGGTTCGTTATAATTTTGTAGATACATTATGTTCAAGTTAGGGTTTTTGACTAGTCCTGAAACTAGTTTGAAACAGGTCTTCTTGGCATTTTCTCTCCCAATTTTTCTCGGCTTGGTTTCAAGTTTTGAAATTTTTATAGTATGAAGGAGGAATAGTGACGTATCATTTTTTAAAATTTCAGCAATTTATTCGCTACACTATGAAATTTATTCTCTGAGGAACTTAGGGTGTTTGGTTGGTCTATAATTTGGTCTAAAACACGTGTTCTTGGGAAAGTTGTTATATATGAAGCTACAGACCTCCAAATTGAGTGAGAACTATTCCATTGGTTAGGGTACAGACTGATGATTTACTGGTGCAAATTTCAAGTTCTAATGTGAAGACAGTGACATGTGGAAGGCCATATAAGTTCACTCTCCTGAAAGGGAAAATATCAACACATCTTGGGAAAGGTATCATAAAATTCTCTTAGAGAATCCAATCTTGGTCTAATCTGTGGGGTTGGAATGAAGAAAAATCAGGATAACTCAGGCTGAAAGTTTAGACTTATAAGGGACAAAATTGCAGATCTACAGTAGAAGAAAGGTCGGCTAGCAGAATAGGCTCCAAATAAAGGTTTTAAAATGTGCGTTTTTTTGTTTTTGGAAATTTGCATATCTTTTGACTAGAAGATCCAATTGGTGTGATTCAAAAAGTGGAAGAAAGTGGGATAAAAGGAGTATCACATAAATTTTGTATAATCTTACGGATTTTTAGGTATAGAGGTATTCCTATGTCTCGAAATGTAGGAACTATCGTTACTTGTCAGTGCTACAACTTGGGGACAATGTGGTTCTTCCACGTACCTAGAGTATATCAGAAGGCCCCTTTTGAATAGTTTCACATTAGAAAACACTACTACGAATTTGAGCTCCCATGTACTTGGCATATATCGGGATACCCTATAGAATCCTGTTACCAACCGAGTAAACTATTTGGTCTTCTTGTTGCTATAATACACCAAGAACAACACTCAGGGAGATCACTCTTTAGTACCTGGTTAGTTGGATAATACGGCTAAGGGCATGGTCAAGACTCCTTACTTAGTTCCCTGAGATATTGGGCCGAGTACTATTTTTGGACCCTGCATGTATATCAGAGAGCTATAGCACCTGAAACTCCCTTATCTATGAGGACCTCTACCTAATCCAATTAGGAATTCCTATCTTGCAGTGATACTTTGCCAACATACTACCAAAAAAGAGAAATTCTACACAAAATAATCCCTCAAATAGTCCTACTTGGACTCTTTATGAAGGTGAAGAAATGTGCAAGGACATAGATGATTTACAAAAGAAGGCAATAACAAAATATGAATTACAAAAGATCATGGATTCAACTGAAGCGAAGTTGGAAGCAATGATGGATACTAAGATGGATGGCTTAAAAGGGGATATCATGGAAATCTTGAAAATGTTCCTAATAGAGAGGCCACCTAAAAGAGACAATGTATCCCATGGAATTCATGATGAGGACACAAGGAAGATGAATCAAGACTGGAGAAACTCTAGCTTTGGGTTGAATACCAACCACTTTCCTAAGATTGATATGAGGAAGTTTGATGGCAAGGATCCAATCAAATGGATACTCCATATGGAGAAATTATTTGATCTACATGATGCGCCACACACACAAAAGGTATGAATTGTGTCCTTATATTTAGAACCTAATCAATATGTGTGGTATCGATGGATTTGTACTCGCAAATTACTTGTCACTTGGACAATTTTCACGGAAGAAATGATAGCACACTATGAGGATACAAGGATAAATACTTTCTTCATCCAATTGATAAATATCAAGCAAAAGGGTTCAGTTGTAGAGCCCATTTAGAACTTCCAAACATTGAATATAAAGGTAACGTATATTCCATATGAGCACATGATCGATGTCTTCATAGGAAATTTAAAGGATAACATTCAACACAAGGTTCGCCTTTGGGAACCCAAATCATTGGAGAATGCATTCAGGGTGGAAATAAATGTTGAAAGTAAACATCTGGCTATGGCTACTAGAAGGAACACCCCTAACATCTATTGAGAGAATAATGTTCCTTCTAATAAACCACCTCAACCTATAAGGTTGACACCTCAACAATTGGAGGAAAGAAAATAAAAATGTTTATGCTTTAATTGTGAAAACAAGTATAGTAAGGGACATAAGTGTGGTGAGAATAAATTATTCTACATAGATTGTAATGAGGAAGAAGAACAAGAAAAAGAACAAGAACCATCTGAATATGAATATGTAGAAGATATTTCTTATGAAGAGATGATTCCCACCATATCATGTCATGCATTGGTTGTAATTAACACTTCTCAAAACCTCAATATCGAAGGATATATCAAAATGAAAAAGGTAATAGTGTTAATTGATTCTGGTAGTACTCATAATTTCATTCACTGTAAATTAGCCAAAGCTCTCAATTGATTTATACATCCAATGCCATAGTTTCAAGTAATGATTGAAAATGGAGGAACTATCAATTTCTCAGGAAAATGCCATAAGATCAATCTTACTATGGGGAAATATGTAATGAATAGTCCAATGATTTCTATACCCATGGATGGTGTTGATGTCATACTAGGGGTCCAATGGTTACAATCATTGCGAACAATGGATTTTAATTTTCAAGAACTTTTCATGACATTTTCATTGGAAGGAAAGTAATTTTAGTTAAGGGGTATCATAGAGAAAACCAACAAGGTGTTAATCTCTAATGGCATGACAAAATTATTGAAAAAGGGGAATCAAGGTGTAATTTTACAACTATGCTCACTATATGTTCAAACATCTAAGCCATCTATTCCCCTATATCTCCAAGGGATCACTGATAAGAATTCCAAAGCATTTGAATATATTCCCATAGGTCTTCCACCCACTCACGATCATGATTATGCTATTCACTTAATTACTAGGAGTGCTCCTCCTAACATAAGGCCTTACAAATACCCTTATGCCCAAAAGAGTGAAATTTAATATATGGTTGAAGAAATGTTAGAGGCTGGAATTATTAGACCTAGCCAAAGTTCTTAATTTGCACTGGAGGTAATGGTACTCAAGAAACAGGGATCATGGCGTATGTGTCCAGATTATAGAGATCTCAACAAGATCACCATTAAATATAAGTTTCCCATTCCCATCATTGATGAATTGTTAGATGAACTACATGGAGCAATATACTTCACAAAGTTGGATCTCCATTCAAGGTATCATAATATTATAATGAAGGAAGAATATATCCCAATAACAACATTAAAAAATCATGAAGGTCATTATGAATTTTTGGTCATGCCTTTTAGCCTTACGAATGCACCTTCCACATTCCAAGGGTTGGTGAATTCCATTTTCAACCCCTTCCTTTGAAAATGTGTTTTAGTATTTTTTGATGATATACTAATCTATAGCTAGTATTTGGAAGATCATGTTCGACATGTTGACAAGGTTCTACAACTACTAAAGGAGCAACAAATATATGCCAACCCATCCAAATGATTATTTGGGGTGAAGGAGGTAGAGTATTTGGGTCATATTGTATCTCATGAAGGTGTCAAGGTAGACCCTAACAATATTAAAACCATGATGGAATGGATTATTCCCAAAACATTGAAGAATCTTATAAGATTTTTGGGTTTGTCAGGTTACTACCGCAAGTTTGTTCGATGGAAGAATATAAACAAATTTAATCACACTAACTAAGAAGGATGCATTTTCATGGACTCCAGAGGCAACTCAAGATTTTGAACATTTTAAAGATTCAATTTTAAAAGATCTTGTCTTGACCAAAACAAACTTCAAAAAAACCTTTATTGTGGAATGTGATGCCTCAGGAAACGACATTGGTGTTATTCTAATGAAAGAAGGAAGGCCCCTTGCTTTTGAAATTAGAGCACTCAAGGGAAAGGACTTACACAAACCCATTTATGAGAATGAAATGATGGTAATACTACATGAATTGAAGCAATGACACCCATACCTAATAGGCATGCACTTCAAGGTCAAAACAAATCATGACAGTCTTAAATACTTCTTAGAACAAAGACTATCTTCAGAAGAGAAACAAAAATGGGTGACCAAGATGTTGGGTTATGACTTAGAAATAATCTACAAAAAAGGGAAGAAACATGTTATGGAAGATGAACTTTCAAGAAAGAATGAAGATGTTGAGGCATTTATATGTGCTATCTCTATCATCCAACTTGATTGGATAACAAAAGAAATGGATGAATGGAAGAATGACGAAGAAGTGTAGATTTTCATTCAAAGGTTGCAACATGATTCCAATGCATCTGATGCATTTACATAGAAAAATGATTCACTATGGTACAAAGATCGTTTATATTTATGTAAGAACTCCCATCTCAAACAAAATGTACTTTTGGAATTGCACACCTCTCCGGTAGGAGGGAACTCAAGATTTTTGAAAACCTATCATAGGGTCAAGAGGGAATGTTTTTTGGATGGCCTTAAAATTGATGTTCAAAGTTGTGGGAGAATGTTTGGTTTTCCAACAAAATAAGGTGGAAATGTAATATAATAGATATAAAATGTATGCAGAACATAAATAAAATGCTATTAATGGCAGAATAATAGCAATATAACCAGAACATTCACCACAATAACACTGAAATGATAAGAGAATAATAACATAAATAACACTTTGAATATGAAATAAATGTTCACAGGCCTCTTCGAGGGGGAAACCTCCAGTTGAGAAGAGCTCTATTAAAATATTATCCAATCTAGGGTTCTCGTACCCTCGAATCCAATTTATACTAAAAAGAAGCATCTAGAGGAAGATCCTTCTAAAAGCGAGAGCTTCTATTAGGTCTTCTTACATCTGCCTTATTCTATTTTATTGAAAGGCCTTATTAATATTGACCTTTATTACATTTGAATAAATTGTTCTACCTATGTGCGGGTTAGGAACCTAACATGTCCACCCCCTTAAAAACAACCTTGTCCTCAAGGCTTGAGATGAGGAAATTGCTGCAGAATGGTAGCTAGTTCCCAAGTGGTGCCTGCTGGAGTTGTATCTTTGCACTGGACTAGCACTTCCTTGATGGTTCTCTGACATAGGTAACACTCACGCTGGTCCAAAACTGCTTCTGGATGTAGCCAAATGGATCATTCTCCAACTAATTCTGGAAGGTTGGTTTGAATTTGGCACTTAGCTCCAATCACCTTCTTTAAGCATGAAACATGAAAAACAGGATGCAGCTTCGAATGGCTGGGCAAAGCTAACTGATAGGCTACTTTTCCCACACGCTTAAGAACGGTATAAGGACCATACAGTTTGGGCGCTAGCTTCTGAAAATGCTCAGCCTCGAGGGAAGTTTTCTTGTAAGGTTGTAGTCGAAGAAACACCTGATCCCCTTCTACAAATTGACGTTCAGAGCGACCTTGATCTACTTGTTGCTTCATGCAATTCTGTGCCATGACCAAATTTTCTTTGAGGGTACAGATAATAGCCTCTTGAGCTGTAAGTGTTAGGTCAACCACCTGGACCTTCGAGGTACCCGGTAAGTATGAGAGAACTTAAGGTGGATTCTGTCCATATACCGCTTCAAAAGGAGTCATGTGTGTAGCTATATGGTATGAAGTGTTGTACCACCATTCATCTAGGGGTAACCATTGAGCCCATTGATTTTGCTTTTCCGAGGAAAAACACCTCAAATATGTTTCCAAAAACTTGTTGACAAATTTCATTTGGCCATTAGTCTAGGGATGATAAGTTGTGCTGAGATGCAATTCGGTGCCTTGTATCTTGAATATTTCTTGCCAAAAATTTCTTATGAAAGTTGGGTCGCGATCAGAAACATTAGAGTGCAGCATGCCATGAATCTTGAAGACCCGATCCATGAAAATTTGATTCATCGTGGATGTTGTAAACGGGTGTTGAAGGGCGCAGAAATGAGCATACTTGGAAAGGCCATCAACAACCACCATGATGACGGACTTATTTCCCGATTTGGGTAAGCCGGTAATACAATCCATAGAGATATCCTTCCAAATAGCAGGTGGAATCGGGAGTGGTTGTAGTGTTCCCGGAGATTTGACTGTTTCTCCCTTGTAGCATTGACATACATCACATTCATATACAAAATTATGAATTTCCTATTTCATACCATCCCAGAAAAAGGAAAGTTTGACCCTGTCATAGGTTTTGGTGAACCCGGAGTGCCCTGTTGTGGGTGTAACATGAAGCTCAGAAAGTACCATGGATTTAAGAGTACCTTGGGGAATATGGAGCATTGGACTACAATTGTTGGATCAACTACGAACTTTTGGGATCTTGTAGCCATTCGTGGAGAACGACTTGGAGCCAATCTGGTACAATGAATGAAAGAGAAAAAAAGGATCCTTCACATTGATATTTTTGGGAAAGTGCATCTGCAACCACATTGTCTTTTTCTTTCTTGTAAATGATCTCATAATCGTATCCAAAGAGTTTAGTCACCCATTTTTGTTGTTATGGGGAGGAAATGCATTGTTCCAGAAAATACTAAAGGATTTGATGATTTGTCTTAATTTGGAAATGTTGCCCCAATAGATAAGGGAACCATAGATCAATGACATGCAGAATAACCAACATTTCCTTTTCATAAATGGATTTTCCCAAATTTATTTCAGATATTTGCTTGCTAGTCAAGGCCAAAGGTCGACCCTTTTGCATAAGGGCAACACCAATTCCTTTCCCTAAGGCATCACATTCCAACACAAAGGTCTTTGTGAAATCGGGAAGGGCAAGGAATGGAGTGGTGCACATGGCCATCTTCAAGGTTTGAAAATCTTGAGAAATGGCTAGAGTCCAAGTGAAAGAGTTCTTTTTGAGGAGAGCAGTGAGAGGTGCTGCAATTTTCCCATAATTCTTAGCAAACTTGCGATAATACCCTGTTAGGCCCAGAAATAAACACAAGCTCTTAAGAGTCTTTGGGTGAGGACAGTCATGCATAGCTTCAATATTTTTAGGATCCACCTTGATGCCATCTTTGTCAACCAGATGACCCAAGTATTCTACTTCTAAGGTGCCAAAAGCACATTTAGACTGTTTCAGGAAAAGTTGGTGCTGAGAGATTAGATGGAGAACTCGATCCACATGAGCAATATGGTCTATCCAGGTTTTTCTATAGATGAGGATATCATAAAAGAAAACTAAGACAAAATGGTGGAGAAAAGGATGGAAGACATGATTCATGAAGCTTTGGAAGGTGGAGGGGGAATTACACAAGCCAAAGGGCATGACCAGAAAATCATAGTGGCCCTCATGAGTTCTAAAGGTAGTCTTGGGAATGTCTACCTCTTTCATATGTATCTAGTGGTAGCCCGAACGAAGATCTCGTTTAGTGAAGAATTGGGTGCCACTCAATTCATCCAGGAGGTCATCAATGATAGGAATGGGGAATTTGTCTTTGATGGTAAGTTTGTTGAGGGAACGGAAGTCAAGACACATTCTCCAAGAACCTTCTTTCTTCAGTACCATGACCAAAGGAGAAGAGTAGGGGCTCATACTAGGGCGGATAACTCCTGCATTAAGGAGTTCCTGGACCATTTTCTCAATTTCATTTTTTTGGGAAAAGGGGTGACGATATAGACAGATATTGGGAGGAAGGCTTCTGGGGACAAGGGGAATGGAATGATCATGAACACCGCGGGAAGGAGGGAGTCCTTGGGGAGTGGAAAATACCAACTGATGTTTAGAAAGGATGGCTTGGAGATCTTGTGGGACCAAGGGTGTCTCAGTTGCTTGTATGGCATGGAGTTGGGTGATAACACCAGAATGACCTTTTTTGAGAAGCTTTTCCATGTGATGGGAACTAATGATCTCAAGTGAACCAACGGTGATGCCTTGGAACTTATATTGGTGGCCCTCCTGGTCGAATTGCATGGTTAATTCTTTAAAATCTATGAGAATGGGACTCAAAGTCCTTAGCCAGTCTGCACCCAACACAATGTCATAAACTCCCATGTCGATAGCAAACATATGGGATTTCAGGTGGTAGTCACCAATTTGGAGACACACATTTTCAAAATGCCCTCCACATTTCATGGAACCACCATTGGCAATCATGATTTGGAAATTATTGACAACATGGATGTAGCAATGAGTTTCTTGGGCAATGCAATGATGAATAAAATAATGGGTGCTGCCACTATCAACCAGAATGATGACCTTCTGATGCTTGATGTAACAAATTAGCTTGAGGGTTTGGGGAGCGGAGAATCCAGTGAGAGCATTGAGGGAAATGACTGGTTCTACTTCAGGAGGGTTTGAGGGAGGGGTTATGTCAGTGGATTCAGGTGACTCAGACACAAAGGGAGTTTGTACATCCTCTTCTGAAATATCCTTGGAGATGGCCATAAAAAGATTTTGTTCTTTACACTTGTGGCCTGAGAAATATTTGTCATCACAGTTATAATAAAGGACTTTGAGTTGACGTTCAACCATTTCATCCCTGGTCAATTTTTGGATCTTTAGTGGAGCAGAGGGAGTAGTGGGATTTACTGGTTTAGGGTGAGGGGTAAAGGAGGGTTTTTGGTTTTGAGAAGATACAACATGTTGTGCTTATTTAGCTCTTTTAGTAGCCTCTACCAAACTCTGAGGCCGATCCATGAGGACATGGGCCCGAATCTCATCCTTGAGGCTGCTAATAAAACACTCTCCGAAAAAGGCATCAGACATGCCCTCTGTTCTAAAAGCCAGGCGCTCAAAGGAAGCTATAAAGTCTTCCATTGTTCCTAATTGTTTCAACTTTTTCAAATGGCCCAAATGGTTGGTGTCAGTGTCAAAGCATTCATAAAGCTCTGCCACAAAGTGTGTCCAAGCAATATACCATTGATGAGAAGTTTTTCTCCATTGCCACCATTGCCAACGTTCTTGATCTAGATGGAGAACACCATACCAGAGTTTTTCCAAGTCATATTTAATGCCGTATAAAGAGAAATAATGTTCCATTTGGGTTACCCAACTAGTGGGGTCCGAGCCATCAAATTTGGTCACATCCACCCGTGGAAGGCGTAGGTCATGTTGAAAGTGATGGTTCTGAAAGTTATGGGAATGAGAGGAATGGTCACCTTCAGTATGTGGAGGTGAGGAAGAGGAAGGGTTATCTATAGGGATATGCAGTTTGGTGTAGAGTGCCTAAAATACTGATTCAAGATGGGTGGTGAGGTCTTTCTTGATTTCCTCCATTGAGGACTGCATGGTTGTATTTATGGTGACAACATTGGCATTGAGTTGTTTCACTTCTTGTTGGGTCTCGATGAGACCAGATTGCAAGATGTTGAAGCGATCTTCCAAGTATTGGATATGGGTATGGGCCATGAGGATGGGGGAACTGAAAAAGGGGTGGGCGGGGTCAAATATTTTGCTGAAAAATGATATGGATGAATGTGATAAGGGAAAAGAGATGAATCCAATGGAATAGATCTCAAATAATAGTGAAATTTTTTCCAGAATATATATATATATATTTTATTTTATTTTTACACTTGTGGAGTTATACTCCGGTCTGAAGAATATTGTAGAGAGGAAATTCCCAAATGCTTAACCAGAAAGAATTGTGTATTTACTTTGCAACCCAAACACAGTTGCATGAAAATAGATCTTGTTTGTTTTAATTTGTTTATGTTTCTGTCCCCAGGGGTTAGGTATTCAAGGGTTTGCCCTGTGCTATAGCTCTCTGATTTACATGCAGGGTCCAATAGTAGTACTCAACCCAATATCTCAGGGCACTTACTAAGGAGGATAGACCGTACCCTTAGCTGTATTACCCGACTACCAAGGTACTCGAGAGTATCTTCCCGATTGTTGTTCTCAGTGACACTATAGCGGTCAGGCGGCCAATCGATTTATCTAAAGAGGGGTTCAAGTAATCTAGGTTGATCCGTACACAAGTGTTGTCTGATGCGCTACCACTCGAAGGTGTACCAACAGGGGTTACAAGGGTGGAAAACATATGTGTGCTTAAGTACCACTGTATTTCTTGCATGTATGAATCCCTCAACTGCAGGTTTATGTGCATAACGACAGATCTTTGTGGCTTAAAGATGTCGTAATACGTCTCTACCTTGAAAAACAAATTAACCCACGCTTTCTGCCGAGGAAAGTGCTCTGATACCACTTGTAATATACCATATATAAAATGTATGTAGAACATAAATAAAATGCTAGTAATGGTAGAATAACAACAATATAACCAGAACATTCACCACAATAACACTAAAATGATAAGAGAATAATAATAGAAATAACATTTTGAATCTAAAAGAAATGTTCACGGGCCTCTTCGAGGGGGCAACCTCTAGTTGATTAGAGATCTATTACAATATTATCCAAGCTAGGGTTCTCATACCCTCGACTCCTATTTATACTAAAAAGAAGCATCTAGAGGAAGATCCTTCTAGAAGCGAAATCTTCTATTAGGTCTTCTTACATCCACCTTATTCTATTTTATTGAAAGGCCTTATTAATATTGACCTTTATTACATCCAAATATATTGTTCTACCTATGTGCGGGTTAGGACCCTAACATGAAACAATTAATAACCAAGGTATTTTACAACCATTAGACATTCCAAGTCAACGTTGGGAGGATATTTCCATGGATTTCATCACAAGGTTACCGAAGTCTAAAGGAAAGAGTGTCATCATGGTGATTGTTGAGAGACTTACCAAGTATGCACACTTTTGTGCACTCTCTCATCCTTTAAAATCTAGTACAGTTTCTACCGCATTCATGGAGACATTTAAAAAGCTACATGGAAGCCCAAAGATTATTGTAAGTGACAAAGATCCCATATTCACTGGACATTTTTTGAAAGAATTATTTTCTTGTTTGGGTACTCAATTGGTTCATAGCTCATCTTATCATCCTCAATATGATGGACAAACTGAGATAGTGAAAAAATGTATGTAAGGATACCTTCCTTGCTTTGTCTCTGATAAACAAACACAATGGTTCAATTGGTTACCCTTGGCATAATGGTGGTATAACACTTCCTTTCATACTGCAACAAAAATGACACCATTTATGGCACTTTATGTATATCACCCATTATCCATCACTTATTCTCTAAAATAAAAATCTCAGGTTCAAGCAGTGGAACATCACATCAAGCATCAACACAAATTTCTCCAACTCTTAAAGGAAAATATGACTATGGAACAAAATCACATGAAACAACAAGAAGATCAACATCATAGTGAAAGAACTTTTGAAGTAGGGGATTGGGTATTTTTAAGACTACAACCATACAAAAATATGTCCCTCAATCAAGATAATAAGGATACTAAATTATCACCGAAGTACTATGGACCTTATAAGGTGTTGCAAAATATTGGTACTATGGCATACAAATTGGAGTTGCCCACATCTTCGCAAGTACACCCAGTTTTCCATGTTTCACGCTTAAAGAAGGTTATAGGTGACAAGATACCAGTTCAAACTATATTGCTAGAACTTGACTATGAAGGAAAAATCATATTGGAGCCTAAGGCTATCACTGACACAATAATTCGTGAGCTAAGGAATAGATCAATTTTAGAGTATCTCATCAAGTGGAAGAAACTACCTGCTAAAGATTCCATGTGGGAAGATGAGTCTTTTATACAGAAGCATATAGTACTACTCAAGCATTGAGAAAAACACTTGTCTTAATGGGAGGGGCATGTTAAGCCCTAAATCATGGCACATTACCCCTTAATTGGGGCATATTACATTTGTATTGTTATTTTTTATGTTGGCTTGGGTCCATTAGTTGTAATTGTACCTCTCAGTCTCCTATATATACCAAGGATACCTTTTCATTTGGAATCAACTTGTATTTGTGAATTCATGTGATGTATAAGGAAGCTTCCCCCTCTAAGAGGCTTATTATCTGAATTTATCTCTTTTTCAAGGTGTGGAGTACTTATTCTGAGTTTTTTATGCTATTTTGATATTTGGATCTTAACAATTTTTCTCTCATCTTCTCTATTTTGCAAGAGATGTTTGTTATTCTTCTAGCTAGATCTCTTGTGCAAGTACTCACCACATTATACACATGTACTCGTTGACATCATGTCGAAGCTTGGGCTGGTAGAAATTATTCTAAAGTACTGCTACTATCATATCCACCCCAAAGTGCCCTACCACTTTATTGTAATGTGCCTCTCAAATTAAATTTTCACACTCACTTAAAGGAACAAAAAGGCGGTCGATATATAACAAGAGTGCATCTTGGAGGTGGAAGTTTGAAATGTTTTTCTTGACACTCTGGGTTTGATAAATAGTAGTGAATTCAAAGTCACTGTTGTATAATTGTGGCCACCCAAATATCTCATTCCCATAGTAATCAAGAATTGTGGTGAGGGCCAAAATCAGGGGCCAACTGAGGTAGTCAACAACATAGTTGGTCCTTCCCTTCTTGTACTTAATATTCAAGTGGAATTGTTCCAAGTATGTGGACCATTTATTATGGTGGTAATGTTGTATCTTTCCTTGTGTATGTATGAATTGCATAGGCTTGTGATCATTGTGGATGATCATTTCCTTACCCAGAATGTAATTCTTCCATTGTCGACATACCTATACAATGGAGTACATCTATTTTTCATAAGTGGGATACCTATGAATAGTATTAGACAATGTTTCACTATGATAGGAAACTATATGTCCTTGCTGAGTGAAGATGGAATCAATAGCATAGTCATAATAATCTATATCAATATCAAATCATTGTTGTGGCTATGGAAATGTGAGGATCAGTGATAAACATAGGCAGTGTTTTAGATCATGGAATAATTTTTCTATGATTCAGACCATGAAAACTTGGATTTATATCCCCTTTGGCCACTTGACTTTAGGGCCAATATATATGAGAGAAACCCAACATGAACCTGTGGTAGAAATTGGGAAGGCCTAAGAAGCTACAAAACTTTGTCAGAGTTGTTGAGGTTGGACAATCGCAAATGAATTGAATCTTGGATGGGTCCACATGCACCCCATTTCCATCCACTATGTATCTAAAATATTGGATTATTTGCATGTCGAATGAGAATTTATGTATGTTGGTGTATAACTTGTGTTGTCATAGGGTTCTCAGGACCTACTAAATGTGATGCAAGTGATCTTCCTACGTCTAGCTAAAGATGATGATGTCATCCAAATATACCACCACAAAAGAGTTTTTGAATGGTCACAATATATCATCCATAATGCTCATGGATGTTGTTGGAGCATTAGTCGAGACAAAAGGAATGACCAACCACTCAAAGAGTCCTTCTTCATATTTTAAGGTTGCCTTCCATACATCACCTAATCCTATAAGAAATTGGTGAGAGCCCAAATTTAGGTCAATCTTTCTAAAGAACTTGTCACTCTTGAGCTGATCAAGAAGATCATCAATCTATGGGATTGGGTATCAGTCCTTGAAATTTATTTTATTCAAGGATCTATAATCAATACAAAGCCACCATGTTCCATCCTTCTTCTGTGCCAACATAATTGTCATCCCACAAGCTGAGGATCTTGGTGGAATGTGGCCCTTGTAGACGATCTAATGAATTTGATGCTTTATTTTCTCATTCTCCAAAATGGAGCATTTGTGTATTGTACCATTGGGAAATGGAGTACCAGGTATCGAATCAATAGGATTTTTTACCTGATAGTGTAGAGACACCCCTACAGGTGAAGCAAAGAGGTATATGTATTCATCTATAATCTTGTCCACCTATTTATATTGTGTAGAGAGACCCTTTGTTGAATTTGTGGTGGTCATAGTGACCTTTCATTCCTCTTCTAACCGAATCATCAAGAAGACAAACTCTATTGTATGTGAGATTACGTTTTGGAACTGGTTTATCAATATCAATGAAATTGTACTAGTTAGAACTAAATATGGTACTCTATAGGGATTAACCTAGAGTTATAATGACACTATGGGGCCATGACTCATAAACAACATGATGTTTCCACATATAAGTTTTTCCTAAAATAACATCGCAAAATTTGAGTGGGGAAACATCACATAGTACCTCATCCTTGAAGGGATCGATGTCGTAAGAGAAGAAACACTACTAGCTGACATGAAGGTCTCATCCTTGGCTCAACCAAACAACAATGTATGGTTGGGGGTGTGGCATCATCGAAAACTTCAATCTCTTGATGACCTCATCCAAGATCAGGTTCTTCTGGATCCTGTTGTCAATACTGAAATGTAGTGGGGTTCCATTCACCCACATCTATGAATGGAAGAGACTCTCCCCTTCCTTGAGCTCCTCCAACTCGTTGGGTTGGATATTTGTGGTTTTGATGGTAGCACTAGGTTTTTTATCGATGATCCACTTTCCCTTATCCTACTTCGAATCAAAGTTTAATTTGGGGTCTCACTCATTTTTTTAAGCTCGAACAACTATGATTTTTTTGAGTAGAATTCATTAGTGTTGTGCCATAGCATTTTGTGTAACTCACACCATTTTCCAGTGTCCTTATTTTTCTTCCCATTACCCTTCTTTTCCTTCAGATTGGATTGGATATCTTGAGTTTTGATTTCCTTGATTTGTCCCTTGTTCTATGATTTAGGGATACCTTTTCCATGCTTATGTTTTTGTGTATTTTCAAACCTGAACTCCCTCTTATTTTGTTGCTTAAATTTCTACTCAATTTTGATAACATATTGATAAGTGGATCGTAGTGAGGAGATTTCCAATAAATCCATCTATGTTTGGATGTACCTGTGTATACCATTTTTGGTACTTCTGAACCATGTGTTGCTCGAAGTCTTTGATACCCAACTTTTAGTGTAGGGTATGGAAGATGCTACTGTACTTTGACACCGTCTAGTCTGTTTCCTAATGTAGAGTCATCCATCTCGTGTATTTGTCATCATAGTTTCCTACAAGGTATAACTCCTCCTTAAGGGAATCTAAAAATTCCACCCAAGTTAGGCATGTCCCAAATTCCATATACTTGTCTTCATTATGTCTCTTCTAGTAACATTCCCACCAATATTTGACATGGGAGAGGGATTTAATGAGAGTGAAGGTGATCTTTTTAATTCCATTTTTTTTAATAGAGTAATACCATTTTAAAAGATTCAAGCATTTCTACAAAGCATATGCATCTATATAGCCTTCAAATAAGGGGATATCAAATTTTACATGTACCTTGAAGGGTGCCTCACCTCCAAAATGGCTACTTGTTGAAGGTGTCTCACCTACCATCAACAATTTTCGAAGGAGCTGGGCGAAGTTGTCCATCATATTTTTATGATATCATGCTATGAATTCCTCAAGAAACATTTTGAAAGGATATCTTTCTTTGTCATCTCTCTTTTCTTTTTCCATGGGAGGTTGCTTGGGTCAATGAGAATGGTCGTCCTAAAGTGAAACTAGCTCAAGACCCAAATCTCTATACCTTGACCTTGTTAGGGACATGCACTGAGAAATAAAAATGAGAAAACTTCTATGATACCATTGATATGGATTATATTGAGAAAGAAATGAGATATAAACAAAACTATAGTAGAGAACCCAAAAATACAATGAAACCCAACTTCTATTAATGAATAAAATAACAGAATATTGTATAACACAAATTGACTAGAATGGTGGTAGCTTATCTCTGAAGAGAAAGAGATGTTGTCTATGCTAATTCACAAAAATATATCACAAGAGGCTAAAATAATGAACTTTTAACATAAACAAACAACCTTGACGGTCCAAAACCTTAAACCTAAGAGGTGAAGCACCAAAAGGTTTGTGGGCCTCGAGGTGGTTAATTGATATGGAAACTTCCTGAGGGTGCAACTTTTTCATACAATCTTTGTTTGGGGTGCACAATAGCTCATTGGAAATATCTAACTAAGAAGTACAATTTTTCGCAAAGTTAAGGTAGTCCATGGCCACCTTTGGCCCCTGAATGTACAAAAAAATTGTTTAAGGCCTCAAAATGGCCCCAAAAGTTTAGGACCCAAAAATCATAACAAAAATAGCTAATATGGAGAACCATGATGAGTCATTGGAAGAGAAAGGAAAATTTTAGGGGCTAAATTTTTTAGGAACCAAATATCAATATAGCATAGAAAAACCTCAAAATAAGTACCCAATGCCTTGAAAAAGAGATAAATTCAGATAATAAGCCTCTTCGAGGGGGAAACCTCCTTATTCCCACATAAATGTTCAATTACAAGATGATTCCAAATGAAAATGTCTGCTTGGTATATATAGGAGACTAGGAGGTATAATTACAACTAATGGACTAAAGCCGACATAAATGAAATAACATTACTAATGTAATATGCCCCAATTAAGGGGAAATGAGCCATTATTTAGGGCCTATCATGCCCCTCCCCTTGAGACAAGTGTTATATGAAACACTTTAGTAACTATGGATGCTTCTGTATAAAAGACTCATCTTCCCAAGTGGAATATTTAGCCGGTAGTTTCCTCCATTTAATGAGATACTCTGAAATGGATCTATTCCTCAGCTGACGAATTCTTGTGTCAGTGATGGCTTCAAGCTCCAATATGATTTTTCCTTCCTCGTCAAGTTCTGGAAATATAGTTTGAACTGGGATCTTGTCACCTATAACCTTCTTTAAGCATGAAACATGGAAAACTGGGTGTACTCGTGAAGATGTAGGAAACTCCAATTTGTATGCCATAGTACCAATCTTTTGTAACATCTTATAAGGGCCATAGTACTTTGGTGATAATTTATTATCCTTCTTGGATTTCTTGAGGGACATCTGTTTGTATGGTTGTAGTCTTAAAAACACCCAATCCCCTACTTCAAAACTTCTTTCACTATGATGTTGTTCTTCTTGTTGTTTCATGCGATTCTGTGCCATGGTCAGGTTGTCCTTTAATATTTGGAGAACTTGTTGTTGATGCTCGATGTGATATTCCACTACCTGAACCTTAGATATTTATTTTAGAGAAGAAGTGATGGAAGGAGGGTGGCATCCATAGAGTCCCATAAATGGTGGCATTTTTGTTGCAGTATGAAAGGAAGTGTTATACCACCATTGTGCCAAGGGTAACCATTTGAACCATTGTGTTTGTTTATCAGAGATAAAGCAGCGAAGGTAGCCTTCCAGACATTTGTTCACTATCTCAGTTTTTCCATCAGATTGAGGATGATAGGATGAGCTATGAGCCAATTGAGTACCCAAACAAGAAAATAATTCTGTCCAAAAATGTCCAGTAAAGACGAGATCTATGTCACTTACAATAATCTTTGGGCTGCCATGTAGCTTTTGAACTGTCTCCATGAATGAGTTGGCAACTGTAATAGCTTTGAAGGGATGAGAGAGTGCACAAAAGTGTGTGTACTTGGTCAGTCTATCAACAATCACCATGATGACACTCTTTCCTTTAGACTTTGGTAACCCTGTGATGAAATCCATGGAAACCTCCTCCCGGCGCTGACTTGGGATGGCTAATGGTTGTAAAAGACCTGGGGTCTTAATTCTTTCCACCTTATTTTGTTGGCAAACCAAACATTCTACCACAAACCTTTGAACATTATTTTTAAGGCCATCCAAAAAAAATTCCTTCTTGACCCTATGGTAGCTTTTTAAAAATCCTGAGTGCCCTCCTACTAGAGAGGTGTGCAATTCCAATAGTACCTTTTGTTTGAGTTGGGAGTTCTTACATAAATATAAGCGATATTTGTATCATAGTGAATCATTTTTCCATGTAAATGTATCTGATGTATTGGAATCCTATTACAACCTTTGAATGAGAGTCCACACTTTTTCGTCATTCTTTCATTCATCCCTTGCTTCTATTATCCAATCGGGTTGGATGATTGAGATAACACAGAGAAAGGCCTCAACATCTTCATCCTTCCTTGAGAGTACATCTACCACAACATTTTTCTTCCCTTTTTTTATAGACTATTTCAAAATCATAACCCAATATCTTGGTTACCCATTTTTGTTGTTCTTCTAAAGATAGTCTTTGTTCCAAGAAGTATTTAAGACTATCATGATTTGTTTTGACCTTGAAGTGCCTACCTATTAGGTAAGGATGCCATTTCTTCAATGCATGTAGTATTGCCATCATTTCCTTCTCATAAATGGGTTTGTGTAAGTCCTTTCCCTTGAGTGGTCATCTTTCAAAATATAGAGGCCTTCCTTCTTGCATTAGGACAACACCAATTCCATTTCCCAAGGCATCACATTCCACAATAAAGGTTTTTGTGAAGTCTGGAGTGGTCAAGACAGGATCTTTGCACATCACCTCTTTAAGTTGTTTAAAAGATTTAGTTGCATATAGAGTCCATGAAAATGAATCCTTCTTCGTTAGTTCTATTAAAGGTATCGTTATTCTTCGATAGTGCCAAACAAACTTGCGGTAGTAACTTGTCAAACTGAAAAATCCTCTAAGATTTTTCAATGTTTTGGGAATCGGCCAATCCATCATGGCCTTAATCTTGTTAGGGTCTACCTTGATACCTTCATGAGATACAATATGACCCAAATACCCTACCTCCTTCAATCCAAAGAA
>ML796172.1:631724-658266 GCA_009831015.1 Picea engelmannii
ACTTGCTATAGATTAGTATATCATCAAAAAATACTAACACAAATTTTCGAAGGAAGGGCTTGAAAATGGAGTTCATCAACCCTTGGAATGTGGAAGGTGCATTTGTAAGGCCAAAAGGCATGACCAAAAATCCATAATGTCCTTCATGAGTTCGGAATGTTGTTTTTGGGATATCTTCTTCCTTCATTCTAATTTGATGATACCCCGAGCAGAGATCCAACTTTGTGAAATAGATTGCTCCATATAGTTCATATAACAATTCATCAATGGCGGTAATGGGAAACTTATCTTTAATAGTTATCTTGTTGAGCTCTCTATAATCTGGACACCTACGCCATGAGACATGTTTCTTGAATACCATTACCACAGGTGGAGAGTAAGAACTTTGGCTAGGTCTAATAATGCCAGCCTCTAACATTTCTTCAACAATGCGCTAAATTTCACTCTTTTGGGAATAAGGGTATATGTATGGCCTGATGTTATGATGAACACTCCAAGGAATTAGGTGAATATCATGATCATGATTTCGGTTGGGTGGAATACCTTTGGGAATATCTTCAAATACTTTGTAATTCTTATCAATGATCCCTTGGAGATATAGAGGAATAGATGGCTTAGATGTTTGAACATCTAGTGAGCATAGTTGTGCAATAACACCTTGATGCCCCTTTTTCAATAATTTTTTCATGCCATTAGAGCTTATCACCTTACCAGGTTTCCCTGTGATACCTCTTAACTCAATTTCTTTTCCTTCAAATGAAAATTTCATGAAAAGTTCTTGAAAATTAAAATCTATTGTTCCTAATGATTGTAACCATTGGATTCCTAGTACAACATCAACACCACCCATGGGTATAGAAATCATTGTACTATTCATTACATATTCCCCCATAGTAAGATTTATCTTATTACATTTTCTTGAGCGATTGATAGTTCCTCCATATGCAATCATTATTTGAAACTTTGGTGTTGGATATACAAAGCAATTGAGATCTTTGGCTAATTTATAGTGAATGAAATTATGAGTATTGCTAGAATCAATTAGGACTATTGCCTTTTTTCTTTTTGATATATCCTTCAATCTTGAGGGTTTGAGGAGTGCTAATTCCATCCAATGCATTACACGATATCATGGGAGTCAACTCTTCAGATGAAATTGCTTCTACATTTTCATCTTGAGATGGTTCTTGTTCTTCTTGTTCTTATTCTTCCTCTTCACAATCTATGTAGAATAATTTATTCTTACCACACTTATGTCTCTTACTGTACTTGTTGTCATAATTAAATCATAAACCTTTTTCTTTTCTTTCCTCCAATTGTTGAGGTGCCAATCTTGTAGTTTGAGGTGTTTTAGAAGAAGGATCATTATTCTCTCTATAGATGTTAGGATTGGTCCTTCTATTAGCCATAGCCATATTTTTACTTTCAACATTTCTTGCCACCCTAAATGCATTCTCCAATGATTTGGGTTTGCAAAGGTGAACCTCATGTTGAATGTTATCTCTTAAAGTTCCTATGAATACATCAATAAAGTGCTCATTTGTAATATCTGTTACCTTTATATTCAATCTTTGGAAGTTCTCAATGTGCTCTGTAACTGAACCCTTTTGCTTGAGATTTATCAATTGGCCAAAGAAGGTATTTCTCCTTGTATCCTCATAGTGTGATATCATTTATTCCATGAAAATTGTCCAAGTTACGAGTGGTTTGCGAGAACAAATCCATCGATACCATACAAATTTATTGGGCTCTAAATATAAAGAAGCAATTCATACCTTTTGTGTATTTGGCACACTATGTAAATCAAATAATTGCTCCATATGAAGTATCCATGTGATAGGGTCCTTGTCATCAAACTTCCTCATATCAATCTTAGGAACGTGGTTGGTCTTCAACCCAAAGTTGGAGTTTCTCCATTCTTGATTCACCTTCCTTGTGTCCTCATCATGAATTTCATGGGATACATTTTCACTTTCAGGTGTCCTCTCTATTACGAAATTTTTCAATCCTTCTATGATGTACTCTTTTAAACCATCCATCTTTGCCTCCAACTTAGCTTCCATCTCTTGTAGTTCATATTTTTTTACTGTCTTCTTTTGTAAATGATTTATGTCCCTATGTATTTCTTCACCTTCATCAGAGTCCAAGTAGGATTGTCTGGAGGCTTATTTGGTGTAAAAGTTCCCTTTTTTGGTGGCATGTTGACCAAGTATCACTTTAAACCTTTATTTTGAGGTGGTTCTGCTAGACAATATTCCTTTTATTGTATCTCCAAAATTTCGGCCCTTTTGAGTATGAAATTTTATTTTTTGTAGGTCTCTGATATTTCTTCTCTGCAATGCCATAGGTCTGATCAAAATTGGATGTGCCAAGTGGAATTTATGGTAACTTCCCCACAACTTGCTGATTGTTTTCCTTTCCAAGAGATCTCACTTGTATAGCATGCCCCGCACAAAATAATTGATATAAAATTCTCAAAATCATGCATAAACTACTACAGTCTGTCCACTATCCAATGCAACTAGTCTCACTCAATTTGGATACTCTAGGAAGAAGTTATGATTTTTTTACCTGGAACACCTGCTTGAGACTAGTCAATAGGACTAGTCAGATACCCTATCTTGCACAGGGTGTATCTACAAATGTAAGATGATTTAGAAGATGAAATTGTTACCATATATATCTTACTAATTTCTTTGAATAGCCTCCAGATTTTAGGGTCTGAAATGTTACAAAAAATATTTTATAGTGCAAATTCTGTAATGACTCAATTCAGGATGATTCTAGAACCCTATGTTAGAAAGGTTGTATCTCTGAAATTATAAGGCCCCATGAGCTGAAAGTTTAACCCAAGATACCTTGATCTGTCTACTAAATATTCTCCAAGCCATTCCTTCTGAATTGTTGTAGAAAAAAAGTTATATAGAAAATTCCAAGGTGTCTCAGATGTAGTAGCATAACCCCAAGACCTTGATCTTTGATACCATATGTTAGGAACCAAATATCAATATAGCATAGAAAAACCTCATAATAAGTACTCAACTCCTTGAAAAAGAGAGAAATTCATATAATAAGCCTCTTCGAGGGGGGAAACCTCCTTATTCCTACATAAATGTTCAACTACAAGTTGATTCCAAATGAAAATGTCTCCTTGGTATATATAGGAGACTAGGAGGTATAATTACAACTAATGGACTAAAGATGACATAAATAAAATAACATTACTAATGTAATATGCCACAATTAAGGGGTAATGAGCCACTATTTAAGGCTTAACAAAAAATTTCACATGGGCTAATTTTCCATGCTTTTTCCCCAAAAGAGGTTTGCTAATTTTTGTTTTTTTCTAAAAATGATTCACCCGAATTCTATAGAATAAAATTATTTTACCTTAAAATTAGCCCAATTTTTATAGAAACTATATAAAATCCTTAGAAATTTGAATATTTTTACAAAAATATCACCAAACATTTTATAGTTTGAATACTAAGGACTAGTAAGACTTGTCAAGGTTTCTACATTTTGAGATAAATTTCCATCCTTAAAATTATCCATGTGAAAGAGGTGGGTGGTCACTGATATCTACTTGGATCAATCCTCCCCCCTTAGGAAGCAATGGTCCCCATTGCATCAAGTTCCCTTAGGATATGGGGAAACTTATAAAGGAAATAAAAGTGGAAATGAAATGTCAGTCTTGATAAAGGGTGGTTTTATTGATGACTACAGGGATGGGAATTGAAAAGGAAATATTGTTAGAAAATTCATTTATATAAACTTGGGTATAATAGGATAGGAAAAGTAACCACATACGAGAACAAGCGAACAATGTTTTCCATGATGATGATGGGCTACAGTCAATGGAAATGAATTAAATGACTATTTAAATCTTAAACTTGAAACCCAATCTTCGGTCGTCATCATAAAAAACATGTAGTTAATTTGTTGGACCATAGTGTTTAACCCACCCAGTATACTAGGCCTCGTCCAAGCTCTAATACACTTGAATTATTATATTAATTACTATGAAAAATAGCCTCCCTAATAGAAACTTCTTGGAATGAAAATTTGTTGTTGCTAATTTTTCATCTCCTTCGATGCAAACACTACTCCTGAATTGTTTGTTTTCTACTGGACACTTTCAACATCAACATTTGGTTGTGTGGCCTTCATTTCTTGGGTGACAGTTCTCCTGGAAAAGGAATTTCCACTCTATGCTTTGATAAATCATTCAATCGAGTGTAAATTCCTTTTTTATGACCAGAACTTGTATCTCAATGAAAAATCTTCAACGTTGGATCATTTCCACATTGATCCCATAACCAAAGGTTTGCTAATTTACAATTATTTTCAAGTCTATAATAAGCTTTCCACCCTCCATTTATCCTTTTCTCAATGCTATAGTTCCAATTAATCTTGTGATGAAGATTGATTCCAAGATATTTGTATGAACTCACTTCCTACAAACTATTGTTGTCACGCAAAAAAATAGCTTAAGTGATCTTTCTAGATTTAGCTATTATAACCTTCATTTTGTTAGTGTTAACATTCATACCCATAATAGAGTACAAATCCTTGAAGATTTTTAATTGCTCGCTGAAATCATAGGGACCTCTTTCCATAAGAACAATATCATTAGCATAAAGAAGAAATATGATTATTATACTAGTGAGAGTCGGGTTGTCAGAACCTACTTCTTCGAAACAACCCTCAGAGTAGAGGTCATGGAACAACCTTTCTTAACTCATATAGTGAAATTAATTTATTTCGACCAACCCTAATTGTTCTTAAACTTATAAATAACATTCTCATACAACCTTACACAATATATATCAACTCAAAAGGAACTTTTAACTCTTTTAATGTATTCCAAAGGTTAGTCCTAGGAACTATGTCAAAAGATTTTCTAAAGTCAACAAAGCAACATAGGAGATTGGTTTTATTATTGTAGCACTACTCTGCAATGATCCTAAGCATAAAAATGTGGTCCATAGTTGAATAATAACTCTTAAATCTAACCTGGCATTTGGCTCATTTTCCATGGTTTTCTATCCATACATTGATCTTCTTTTCCAAAATAATTCTTTATAAGTTGGCTAAAAGGGGACTAATAATAATGATCCTATAATTAGAGGGATTGTTTTTATACCCACTTTTATAAATAGGTACCATGAGTCTTTGGTTCTAGGATTTAGGGAAGCCCTACTAACTACTAAATTAAAGAGTTTGTAGATGCAAGGGATGAAAATAGACGCTTCAATTTTTAATATTTCTACAGTAACATTCAATGTCCTTAACTTTCACTTTTATAAGCCACTCAACCCAAAAATATTTCTTATATTGAGAAAAATTCTACCTATACATATTTTAGCCTCATTTACACCATTCCATGTAAAATAAACTTTAATTTAATGAGACCTTGTTGAATACCTTTAAGATTGGAATTACTTTCAATGGTGTAAAAAACATTGCATTTATTATTTAAATGATGTATTTTGAAGAGTCAATACAAACATATATCACCATACATAAAAAATTATGAATAGTTAGCAATCATTATTAATGAAGAAATGGTGATTTACATAATAAACTTACTTTAGTATTTTAATTTAAAAACCATTATTTATTACATATAACTCTATTTGATAAGGATGTATCTATATAATTTAGTTTGTAGATTTAATAGTTTCATAACTTTATATATATATATATAAGCTATCTAGCACAAGTTAATATTGATATACCTAAAAACTTAGTTAATAAAAAAAATACTATACAAAGTTTATTAAAATTAGTAGTCATAAAAGATCACACTACTTAAGAGAAAAATCAATAAACATGCAACGATTGAACTAACTAGAGTACATTGACATTTATATATCATCTAGTGGGAAATAGACTCATGTCAAGAGAAGGGTTCCATTTTTTAGTTGTGGATTCAAAAACTATCACTATACTTTTAACAATTGTTCCTTTATTTGTGCTTTCCAAGTTGTTTGGTTCTTTGGGTTTTATGAAAAACTTAAGGTTCACGGACTTGGTGTTTAACATAGGTCCGAAGTAGTTTAGTGTATTGACATATTCAACCTTATATAAGAAAAGAGGTCTCACCAAAGGCATTTATATAGTTGTTATGTTATTAATGTGTATAACATTAAAGATTTATTGGAGGTACATAATGCATCACTTATTCTTTATTCACATTCATTTAAGCTAATTGAACTAACAACATATATATCATCAAGGGACATCACAAACACATATACATAAGCAAAAAAATTATCCATTGTATTAATTGGTTAAACATTATAAATCAAAACACACACAGAGCTTAGGAAAAAGTGAAACCCTTAATAACTCAACAATTGCACAACTAACTCTAGACTCTAATATCTCTTAGGTACTAACTATAGATACATTGCAATTATAATATATATAGGCAACCAGAGTGGTTATAGAAGATTATTGAATATATTAGAGAATTTTCCAGCGTTAATCCACTCTTTCAAAAGGGTCTATGTCTTTATATGTGTAGAGGGATGGATACACTAAGAATGGATGATTTATAAGATGAATCCTTCACCTCTATATACTTAGGATTTTGTAGAACCACATACTCGTGCTTTTTTGGTCTCATGATTTTGTGGATTCAATTTTTTCTAAATTATTCTTTGCACTAGTACTCCAAAAACCCAATGTAATACCCGTAGTCCAAACCCCAACTGTAAATGTAAATACAAATGTACTTAGGCTGGTTAGTCGAGATGCATAAATGATAGTAAATATGTGATGTAAATGTAAATGTATTCACATGAAAATATTAATGAAAAACACATCACTGTGACAAACCAACCATGTAAAAGAGTATGCGGGACTAAACTCCACTAGTTAGGGAAAGAGGGATAAACGTTAAGGATATGGGGATAAGCTAGGGAGCTTAAGCCAAAAACAAATATTATATTAATACTCCTTAATGTATAAATTATGGATAATTATTTTATCCTAAGTTCTAAGGATGGGGACAAGTGGGCCAAAGTAACTCTCAACAAGACAAGTGTCAAGTTGGGAACATGCATACATATAGTGGGGACTTAGTTCATTTTCCCAACATTCCACCATTTTTCACTCACGAATTTCAATTGTCCTCCATACTTTTCTATTACTAGCAGTGTACTTGTACCTTACCCAAACCAGGACTGTACATGTACCTATATTTTTACCTGGTTAAATTAGGAGTTCGACTAAAGAAATAGGTTGCTAGGCCTATGGGATGTAGAAGATGTGGGTTGTCAGGCTCGTGAGAAATTCTCTCTAGGTGAGAGAATTGTTGGGAATTGATTTCCCAAAGGTGCCAAAATGCAACTACAGGGCTTTGAGACTTCCTATTCGACATCTTGTTGAAGCCCCAGAAAGGAAGTGGGGCAGCCGAAGGACCGTTGAGAAGAGAAGGGACACATTTCCTGGGGTGGGATAGACATGTGGGGAATGAGAGACTGTAGGCTATTAGTTTGAGTTGGCACTTGTGACATAGTTTTTCCTATTGTCTGAGTTACATCATCCTGGTTAGGATTTCCTTTACCCAAGTGGAGTTTAGTCCCAAATCAGGGGTGACCCATTGCTGAGGGTTTTCAGTACTGTGGTCTAAGGCTGACAGGAATTTGGAAGATCTGCACGCAATTAGTGATATTTTTACCAAGATAAGTGACAATTGTGTGTTAAATTACATGTTGCATTATTATTTATGCATTTATTTTTTTGGGTTTTTCCTATGTGCGTTGCATGTGTATTTCCATTATTATTATGTATGAATCTGTGTATTTGTAGAGTATTTGTATGTTTTAAATTTTGTATACAATTTGAAAAATTTTCGCGTGGCATACCCCGGTTGCATGCTGGGGGTGTTACAATGATGAGATTTTTGAGCAGTGTGGTCTAAGGCTGGGAGGAATGTGGAAGGTCTACACACAATTGGTGATATTTTTACCAAGATAAGTGTCAATTGTGTGTTAAATTACATGCTACATTATTATTTATGTGTTTATATTTATGGTATTAGAGCTCTAGTTTTCAACATTGATCTTGGATGGACTCAGCAAGTTGAATTGAAGAGAAATTTCACAAGGAATTGATTTTGAAATGGCCAAATTTCAAGTTACAGTGCGTTTATAGTAAAATTATACGACATTGCGTGGAATTGGGCAAAAGCCCCAATTTTTTTTGTTAAATTCATGGGAAATTTGAAAATTTTGGCCAAGTAGAGGTGTAGCAGTTAGAGAAACAAAAAAGAGGACAAGGAGTCAACCCTGTAGTGGAGAGATCAAAGGTTGAGCCTTTGAAATATTGAGAAACCACAAAATTTGTTTATTTGGGCCACAAGATTAGATATGGGCCATTGGATCAAACCCAGACGAGAGGAGAGCACACGACAAAGGAGATCAAATCCTAGTCGTTGGATATGAGCGCAAGAGAATGAGAATCGTCGATCAGAGTTCTCGGGCCGTAGTCTTGGCCAAAGCGGAGTGAATCTCAGCCAAAGATCCCATCATGGAACATGAGCCATAGATCTCACATTTCATAGATTCAACACTTTGGGAAAAATTGACCCTTGTGTCACCAGGAGGAGAAATACCTGAAGCTACGAAGTCCCATAGTGAATCTACACCTAGATCACTCAGAGAGTGTGAAATGTGGATTCCCGAGTGGTTCGACAATTCAACACTCTGGGATTGGTTGTGGTTGCGTAGAGTGGAGAATTCCCCAAAGTCCCAATTTCTGATGTTAATCCTAGTCGTTGATCAAAGGAGAGTCTCATTCATAGATCTCCACCCTTCGCCAGTTCGATTTTCAACAGTTTGGGAGTGTGGTGGTCATTTGGAGCGAGAATCCATGAAACCTGAAGTGCAGAGTTAATCATAATCGTTGGCTATGGGATGAGTGTGAGTTGTCGATCTCAGTTTGGTGTTTGACAGTTCGGGAGTGTGGTAGTTTTCTGGAGAGATAAGCCCCAAATATCGAAGCCCAAAGTTAATCATAGTCGTTGGTTGTGGGATGAGTGTTAGTCGTCGATCTCATTTCAGTGTTCGACAGTTTAGGAGTGTGGTGGTTGTCTGGAGAGAGAAGCCCTGAAGCCTAGATTTAATCATAGCCGTTGGTTGTGGGATGAGTGTGTGATGCAGGAGCATCCACAACTCATCAAGCAGGCCAACACGTGGAGCCGGGAAAGCCAGCTGGACAAGCCATCAAACTTTTTTTTTTTTTGAATAATACCTTGAGATTTGTTGCGCCAAGCATTAATGAGTTAATGTAATGAAGCGCACTTGTAATATATTGTAGATAGGAAGGCATTTAATAGTTTTAATGCTGTTAGATAGGAATTAATTGTAGATTTGATAGTTTCAGATTTCGAGAGGGAAAACGGAATATAGGCACCCTCCTTTGTATCATTGTATTATTATTCAAAATAGGAGCAAGAAGAGCAGAGAAGAGAGCTTATGAAGAACACCCATGTACAAATTGAATTAATAGAAGAGAGTCTTGATTCAGCTTCATGGTTTGTGTTGTTTCTCTGTATGATGTTGCTTATGTGTTCCTGAATGTTCTGTTTTCCTTTATATGCATTTTCTTTTGAATATGTTGTGTATGAGTCTTCAGGATGTCAACTGAAGTTTGAGAGATGAGAATGAGTTTCAATTGTTTCTCTGTCTGAGCCAGGAGATTCCTGCATAGAGTGCAGTCGGATTCATCCGCAGAGAGTGCGTTGATGAGGTCGGACAGTTAAATGATTATTCTCATCTGCCCAGAGTTGAGTTGGGTTATTTCGAGCCATGCAGGGGAAGTGCAGGTCGAAACTGAAGTCTCAACAGTTTGTCTGAGCAAAGGAAGGCACAGACTATGGTTGCAGGGAGTGCACCGAGTCTAGAAGAATTCAACACTTCGAGAGTTGTTGGGTCGAGCAAGAGGAGCACGTGAAAATTCTCTGAAGGGGTCATAGGAATCAAGCTTAGGAGGGATAGTTCCTTTCCATTATGGTGGGAACAGACCCAGGAGAGATCTGAACAGGAAGAGCTTTGAAGCGGAGGAAATCTTCAAGGCGGGGAATCAAGAGCCATCGCATATCGACATTCGACGTTTGACGAGGTGAGGTGCAGACTCGTTGAAATCGCGAGTCGTGATTTCCTGATTTAACGGGAGCTGTTGATCAGAGCAGGAACACGTGGTGCACGATCCTGAGGAGTCGGAGAATCGGGATTCGACGTTCGGGGTTTTCGACAACAGGGAAAAACTAGTATCGTGGATTCACAATCCACGAAATCCCGAAGTGACATGGCAGCGTGGGAACCCGGAAGCTAGTAGAATACAGGTGGCGCTGTAGCGGGGAATCGGTACATCGGTACTCAGGGTTTGGAAATTCAGGACGTTGACATCGCAGATAGCGATTTCCCGATAGGGAAATCCCCGACGAGTGGAAAGCATTGACCGTTGACCATCGGCGCTCGGGGTTCGGGGTTTTAAACCGCATGTGAACTGTGCTCACGTGAACCGCAAATTCCCGAATCGCGAGAGTGGGGAGACCGCCGAAGGAGTACTGTGGGTATTGAGAACTCCCGAGAGGAGTTGGAAGAGTCTTTGACTCTTCGGGCCGTGTGACAGAAGGTCCTGGTGGGAGCGACTGCTGTTGAGAGCGATGGCATCAGAGTGGTATCAGAGACGAAATCTCTTTTCTTTCTGAAGCAGAGAAGAGAATACGTAATGCCGCTGAGAAGAGAGAGGCAGTCACCTGATCGTGAAGACAGGGACACACGAAGAAGGGGTAGGCCAGCAGGAAACCCAGAGATGGAACGACAGATACGAGATCTCAGGGCAAGACTCGAAGAGATGGATACCACCCAGAGACGCGGAGTCGGCATTGGAGAGTTCAGCGATTCCGAGGTTGAAGAGGAAGCTGGACACGATGCAGAAGAGGTCACAGCAGAGGACGCATCAACAGAGAGGTTGATAAGAGCTATCGCCAGGATGAGCTCTAAGACCAAGATGGACATTCCCGTCTATGAGGGAAGTCTAAATGCAGAAGAGTTGCTGGATTGGATCTGAGCACTCAACACCTACTTCGATTATGAGGACATCGAAGAGGACAAGAAGGTAAGGCATGTTGTCACGAAACTGAAAGGACATGCAGCCTTATGGTGGGATGAGTTGTAGGCAGATAGGCGCTGCAAAGGTAAAAAAAATATTAAAAGCTGGGACAGGATGATCGCTAAGATGAAAGTGAAGTTCATCCCCAGAGATTACCAGATCACTATGTTCAAGCGGATGCAGAACCTGAGACAGAAGTTGATGACAGTGAAAGAATACATCAAGGAATTCTACAGGCTCAACATTCAAGCTGGTTATCGGGAGAGTGATGACGAAAAGGTGGCAAGATACCTGAATGGTTTGAGGTATGACATTCAGGACGAGTTGAGTATGGTTACCATCTGGACAGTTGAGGATGCATACCAGATGGATCTAAAAGCCGAGGAGAAGCTGAGCCACAAGCAAGGACAGCGAGGGTGAGGCAGGAGCCAGCCCAGAGGCAAAGCAGTTGCCCAAGAAAGAATTTAGAAGCCCAAGGAGGAGTGGAGGAAACCTCAAGGTAAGATTGAAAGGGGCAGAAATTCACAACAGAGACAACAATATGCTGAGCCGAGGAGGCAGCATACAGAGCAGGGTGGCGGATATGCTGACGCCAACGCTATTCCTCGTACCCGAGGTAGAGGAAGAGGTCGCAGAGGAATCATCACATGTTTTACATGTGGGAAGGAAGAACACAAAGCCATTGACTGTCCAGACAGGAAGATGGACAGAGGAGAAGCTCACATCACTGAGGCGCAGAGGCGTGATGATGAGGATGAGGACACTAGAAGTGGGAAGTCACTGACAGTGCATAAGGTCCTTTTGAAACCTGAGAAAGAGGTGGAGGACACAACTCAGAGATGCAGACTGTTCAGAACGACTTGCAAGACCAAGGGATGGAAATGCAAGGTCATAGTGGACAGCGGAATCACCGACAATCTCGTTTCAACCAAGATGGTGGAAAAACTGGAGCTGGAGACGACAGATCACCCAAGTCCATACAAAGTGTCATGGCTGCAGAAAGGACACCAGTTATGTGTTACGAAACAATGCTTGGTTGAATTTAAAATGGGTGAATATAGGGATAAAATTCTGTGTGATGTTATTCCCATGGATGTATGTCATGTATTATTGGGGAGACCATGGCAGTATGACCGAAATGTTGTTCATGATGGGAGGATGAACACATATACCTTAGAGAAGGATGGGAGGTCACATACATTGCTTCTGATAAAGGATAAGGAAATGAAGCTGGAAGTAACCAGCACGATACTTCTCATGAGTGGGAAGGAGATTCTCACAGAGGTGGAGAAGAATGAAGACCCACAATTCTTTGTTGTCAGGAAGCCGAGAATTGTCCTGACAAGCACAAGAGTGGACGAATTGCTAGATGAGATTCAGGAACTGTTGGGAGAGTTCGTTGATATCATCGTGGATGAACTACATCGTTCGTTGCCATCGATGAGGAGTGTGAGTCACCATATAGACCTCAGACTTGGAGCAAGTTTGCCAAATAAGGCAGCGTACAGGTTGACACCTCAGGAGAACGAGGAGGTCAAAAGGCAGGTACAGGATCTGCTGGACAAAGGACTGGTGAGGGAGAGTCTCAGTCCATGTGTCGTTCCAACAGTACTAAGTCCGAAGAAGGATGGAGGCTGGAGGATGTGTACAGACTCCAGAGCAATAAACAAGATCACCATCAGGTACATATTTCCACTGCCGAGAATGGATGACTTGATGGATTGCCTGAGTGGGGAAAATTATTTTTCGAAGATTGATCTCAAGAGCGGATATCATCATATCCGAATGAGAGAAGGAGATGAATGGAAGACAACATTCAATACAAATGAGGGTTTGTACGAATGGTTGGTCATGCCGTTTGGTTTGACAAACACGCCGAGCACTTTTATGAGGCTGATGAATGAAGTCCTGAGGGAATTCATTGGCAAATTTGTGGTCGTGTATTTGGATGACATATTGATTTTCAGTAAGACCAAGGCTGAACATTTGAGACATTTAGCCATCATTATGAGGAGGCTACAGCAGGAGAAGTTGCTGATCAATTTGAAGAAGTGCTCATTCATGCAGACAGAACTCATTTATTTGGGTTTTGTAATCTCGGTGAACGAATTGAAGATGGATCCTGAAAAGGTAGAAGTAATCAGGAATTGGCCATCGCCGAGGAATGTTTTTGAGGTAAGGAGCTTCCATGGATTAGCTAGTTTCTACAGGAAATTCATTCGGAATTTTAGTGGAATTAGCGCCGCGATGATGGATACGGTGAAAAAGCGGCACAAAGTTTTTCATTGGATAGTTGAGGCTGAGAGGAGCTTCAATTTGCTGAAGCGAAAGATAACAGAGCAACCAATTCTGGTGTTGCCTGATTTTCAGAAGACCTTCCAAGTGAAGTGTGATGCCAGTGGGTATGTTGTTGGAGGGGTCTTGAGTCAAGATGACAGACCTATAGCATATTATAGCGAGAAGCTGGATGATGCAAAGTTGAAATACTCCACGTACGATAAAGAGTTCTATGCCATCATATAGGCGTTGAAGAAGTGGAGGCATTACTTGATACCCAAGGAGTTCGTTCTGTACAGCGACAATCATGCATTGCAGTTTGTAAGTCAACAGGAGAAGTTGAACCAAAAGCATGCAAAATGGGTAGAGTACATGCAGAATTTCACATTTGTGATCAAGCATATTTCGGGGACTGCTAACAAAGTGGCTGACGCTTTGAGCAGGAAATGTTTGTTGCTGCAGGAATTCAGAGTCAAGACACTGGGTTTTGAAAATCTGAAGGATATGTATACCAATGATGCAGACTTCACAAAAGCGTACGAGGCAGCTGAGAATCCAGTTCTTAGGGATCAGACTCCGTGGATTGATTACCTGATCCATGATGGATTGCTATTTAAAGGCAATCAACTGTGTATTCTAGATTGCTCTATGAGAGAGAATTTGGTGAGGGAAAAACACAGCGGAGGCTTAGCAGGTCATTTTGGACATGACAAAACGTTCACCAAGCTGAGAGAATCATATTATTGGTCGGGCATGCGCACAGATGTCAAACGATTTATTGACAGATGCAGGATATGTCAACATGCGAAGGGCCGAAAGCAAAACACAGGGTTCTACCAGCCATTGCCCATCCCCGAGAGGCCATGGGAGACGATCAGCATGGATTTTGTTTTGGGTTTGCTGAGAACGCAGAGGGGAGTGGATTCCATCTTTGTAGTGGTGGAAAGGTTTTCGAAGATGGCACATTTTATTCCGTGTCAGAAGACCAGTGATGCGACCCACATCGCAAATTTGTTTTTCAAAGAAATTGTCAGGTTGCATGGATTGCCGAGAAGCATAGTCTCGGACAGGGATACCAAATTCATAGGTCATTTTTGGAGGACACTATGGAAGAAGCTAGGGACTGACTTGGCATTCAGTTCTTCTTACCATCTGCAGACAGATGGTCAGACCGAGGTGGTGAATAGAAGTCTGGGGGATTTATTGAGAAGCTTGGTGACAGATCACCATAGCAGTTGGGACCAGATATTACCACAGGCAGAATTTGCTTACAATGACTCTGTGAATCAGAGCACAGGTAAGAGTCCATTCCATATTTTGTATGGGATGCATCCGAGGGGAGTTTCTGAGCTCAGGGAGTTAGGACAGGCTGAAACTAGCAGCGCTCATGCTGAAGAATTCGCTGAAGCGATGGAGGAACTTCACACGCAGGTAAAGCAGCGACTGCAGAAGTCAAACCAAGAGTACAAACGCAGAGCCGATCAGAGGAAGAGACAACTTCAGTTTGAAGTTGGTGACATGGTTCTGGCACACTTGAGGAAGGAAAGGTTCCCAGGGGAACATACAATAAGCTCAATATGAAGAAGATCGGGCCATGCAAAGTCCTGAAGAAATTCGGGGAGAACGCATACGAGCTTGAGTTGCCAGAGGGCATCGGGATATCTCCGATTTTCAATATTTCAGATTTATACCCATACAAAGCTGAGGAAGTAGAAGCTGGAGCTGAGGAACCAGTGATCCAGTGGCAGAAGAAATTACCAGTTACACAGAAGCCTCAGATGGAGTGCATACTGGATAAAAGAATAGGCAGGAAGACCAGGCGGAAGCAGTATTTTGAATACCTCGTGAAATGGAAGGATCACCCAGTGGAGGATGCCAGCTGGGAAACAGAGGCAGTTATACAAAAGCATGGGTAGACTGTGCAAGAGCTCATGGACAGGAGCCCATGAAATATTTTGAGCCGAGGAGTATGATGTAGGAGCATCCACAACTCATCAAGCGGGCCAGCGCGTGGAGCCGGGAAAGCCAGCTGGACAAGCCAATAAACTTTTTTTTTTTTTTTTGAATAATACCTTGAGATTTGTTGCGCCAAGCATTAATGAGTTAATGTAATGAAGCACACTTGTAATATATTGTAGATAGGAAGGCATTTAATAGTTTTAATGTTGTTAGATAGGAATTAATTGTAGATTTGATAGTTTCAGATTTCGAGAGGGAAAACGGAATATAGGCACCCTCCTTTGTATCATTGTATTATTATTCAAAATAGGAGCAAGAAGAGCAGAGCAGAGAGCTTATGAAGAACACCCATGTACAGATTGAATTAATAGAAGAGAGTCTTGATTTAGCTTCATGGTTTGTGTTGTTTCTCTGTATGATGTTGCTTATGTGTTCCTGAATGTTCTGTTTTCCTTTATATGCATTTGCTTTTGAATATGTTGTGTATGAGTCTTCAGGATGTCAACTGAAGTTTGAGAGATGAGAATGAGTTTCAATTGTTTCTCTGTCTGAGCCAGGAGATTCCTGCATAGAGTGCAGTCAAATTCATCCGCAAAGAGTGCGTTGATGAGGTCAGACAGTTAAACGATTATTCTCATCTGCCCAGAGTTGAGTTGGGTTATTTCGAGCCGTGCAGGGGAAGTGCAGGTCGAAACTGAAGTCTCAACAGTTTGTCTGAGCAAAGGAAGGCATAGACTATGGTTGTAGGGAGTGAACCGAGTCTATAAGAATTCAACACTTCGAGAGTTGTTGGGTCGAGCGAGAGGAGCACGTGAAAATTCTCTGAAGGGGTAAGAGGAATCAAGCTCAGGAGGGATAGTTCCTTTCCGTTATGGTGGGAACAGACCCAGGAGATATCTGAACAGGAAGAGATTTGAAGCGGAGGAAATCTTCAAGGCGGGGAATCAAGAGCCATCGCATATCGTCATTCGGCATTTGACGAGGTGAGGCGCAGACTCGTTGAAATCGCGAGTCGCGATTTCCCGATTTAACGGGAGCCGTTGATCAGAGCAGGAACACGTGGCGCACGATCCCGAGGAGTCGGAGAATTGGGATTCGACATTCGGGGTTTCTGACAACAGGGAAAAACTAGTATCGTGGATTCGCGATCCGCAAAATCCCGAAGTGACGTGGCAACATGGGAACCCGGAAGCTAGTGGAATATAAGTGGCGCTGTAGCGGGGAATCGGTACATCGGTACTCAGGGTTTGGAAATTCAGGACGTTGACATCGCGGATAGCGATTTCCCGATAGGGAAATCCCCGACGAGTGGAAAGCGTTGATCGTTGACCATCGGCGCTCGGGGTTCGGGGTTTTAAACCGCATGTGAACTGTGCTCACGTGAACCGCGAATTCCTGAATAGCGAGAGTGGGGAGACCGCCGAAGGAGTACTATGGGTATTGAGAACTCCCGAGAGGAGTTGGAAGAGTCTTTGACTCTTCGGGCCATGTGACAGAAGGTCCTGGTGGGAGCGACTGCTATTGAGAGCGGTGGCATCAGTGTGGGTCATCGATCTCATTTTGAAGTTCGACAATTCGCAAGTGTGGTGGTCATCTAGAGGGAGAATCCCCAAAGCCTGAAGTTAATCACAGCCGCTGGTTGTGGGATGAGTGTGAATTGTCGATCTCATTTCGACATTTGAAAATTTGGGAGTGTGGTGGTTGTCTGGAGTGAGAAGCCCCGAAGCCCAAATTTAATCATAGTCATTGGTTCTGGGATGAGTGTAATTCATCGATCTCAGTTCGACATTCGATAGTCCGAGAGAATTACGAGTTGGAGTTGTGGAAAATCCTGAAGCCCGAAGAAATGAATTCCCAGATTTGATTTCAGCCGTAGATCAAGGAGAGAAGTGTGGACCGTTGATCCTTAAACTCTTCGGGAGTTCACCAGTTTGGCAGTCCGGGATATTGGTGGGTTGGCATCGTGGAAACTCTCTAAGCCTAGAGTCCCGAAGTGAATCTCCACCATAGATCATGGAGGTGGGAAGAGAATCCCCACCAGTCGTCAGATCTAGCCATAAGAGTTTGGAGAGAGGAAGGATAGGGAAAATACCTACACCCATCGGTCAAAGTCACTTTACTAACGAATTTGGTTGGTAACCACTCTGAGAGATTGGAGTGTTAAAAAGGTTAATGTTCATGAAGCGTCGAAGTCTCGGAGTTAGGAAGAATACCTACACATGTTGGTCAAAGGAACTTTATGATCAAATTCGACCGGTAACCACTCTAGGAGATTGGAGTGTTGAAAAGGTGAATTTTCATGGAGTTCTGATGTCCCAGAGCTCTAAAGGATCAGATCTTGTCACTGAAATGGTTTGGGGGGGGGGGTGAATCAGTAACAGAGTAATTTTAACAATTTTCTTTTTAATAATGCAAACATAATTTTAACACAGTATTTTATCGTGGAACCCAATTGGGAAAATCGCAAACTCTTTTCTATTAACTAAAAAAATTGTTTTACATGTTACATAGAAGGAAGATGTACTTCCTTTTTTATCAACACTGACTGATTAGGATGCACCCACACCCTAGTTCACTAGCACCAACTAGTAGGAGGCTACAACCCCCTTTTTAGTCAGCTACAACTGAAAAGGAAGCACCAACTCCCTTTGTGGGCACCAATCTGCCCTTGCACCACCCAACCACCCTTATTTTCTGAATCTGGACAACTTATGTATCAAGTCTTTACTGCATCTCTCTCTACTTATCTGATTTAATATATTCTCTTATTCGGACTGCAAAGACACATTCTTCTCACCACTCTTTCTCGTTTATATATATTCTTCAAAACTACGTGAGTGGTATACACTGTGTCCTTTTATTTGGAGCATCGTTCCTCTTCGTTTAACTTAACCATAATCATTGTTTTAACGTTTTTTTTTTTTATCGTGAGGGATTTTCATAAATTGATCATAGATATGGATCAATTTCATCCTTTAAACTCGATCCTGAATCTCTTTTATTTTCACAAAAACTGAATTCTATGAAGGCACTTCCTTCAAACCATTACATGTGACTGAGCATTACAGAACCATGGGCTTACCAATCAAAATGACATAGTATATTGTCATTTATATCTCTTATATCATATGACCAACGATGGTGACCAAACACTAGGTGAGACGAGTGCTTGAGCGCTTATCAATTCAACAATCATGATTCAATATCCCTGATAAGTTGGACGATTGTTGGGACTTCACCCTTCAGAACTTGGGGATTTCAAATTTTTAAAACTTCGAAACAAATTTCCTAAACAGATTGGATGGTTTACATTTATTTCATAGAAACTGATCAATCATCAGATTTGATTCTTACAAGGCTTAATCTGACGGTTGGGTCTTATTCAAGAATTGAGATGGATGGTCACAAATTACTTCATGACTTCGTCTATTTATACTTATGTTATCCTTCCACTGTGTTTTGATCAATTGTTGAGAATGCAGCCAAAGTATTCTACAGATCAGACGACCGATGTCCACTTTGGGATTTCGGCATTCAGGACTTTGAAGGTTTCAAATAGACATCACTCCATTTTCCTCCGGAGTGATCACCTGATGTGGTAAGTCATAATACGGTGGATACCGCTTGCTGTAGGTTAAAATTTCCTCTTACACTATCCTTCCACTATAGTATATTGACGAATGAGAATACTCCCAAAGTGTTTCTTTCGATCAGACGAACCATATCTACTTCAAGATTTCATCCTTTGGGACTTCAAAGATTTTTTCATTTGCTAGTGGTGAAAACTCCTGGAGTGACGTAACTTGCTTAGGTCACTGGATCATGTGTCATGAGTTGAGTAGCTACCACGTGTCACTCATATTTGTGATTTGCACATACCTAAAATATTGATTTCAACTTGACACTTGTCATTCTCTGACTATGCCATGTGTCCTTGCTGACGTGGACTGATGACGTGGTCTGCCACAATTTCTTGTTGACGTGGTCTATTGACATAGATATGCCATGTGTCCTTGCTGAGGTGATCTACTGACCAACAACCTTGATCCAACGGTCATCATATATCCTTCAGATTCGATGGTCCTTATTCATTTCGGATTTCGGGACTTAGGGTTTTTGGACTTTTTAAGTTGCCAATTCTTCCGAAGTGAGATTCCTCGAAGTGTAATATCCTCGCAACTTTAGACCTGGAGTAAAATATGTTCATTTGATCAAGATCTTGGATCAATGGCTCGATCTATATACGATGTTTCTCTTCTAGCTTATCCTGTCCTTCCACTTAGAATGATCCAATGACCGACGAAAATTTGCATAAATGAGATCTCAGATCTTACCTCTCTTATCCTATCCTTCCACTCAAAAATTATCCGACAGTTGATGGGAATTCGGGTTTGATCCGATGAATGATGGGTATTTGGATAATCAAATTCTCAACCCTTTATCCCCCCTTATCCTATCCTTCCACTTTAAGATGATCCAATAGTTAATTTCTTGATCGGACGGTTGCTGAGGATGCTCACCCTAAGCTTACGCTTTTCCTTCCGAGCTTTGATCTCTTCATTTTCTAACCCTCCTGATATTTTATCATAGGAACAATGTTGATCCTATCATGATCAACAATAATCATGAATTGCTTCATCCTTAAGTTGATGTTCTTCTGTCGATTCTTAGTATACTTTTCTTCCTGATATTAACCTTGTTGCTTTGCTTATTATTAGTGTTGACATCAATGACAACACATGAATGACAATATGTCCAACAATCTCCCCCTTTTTCATTGAGGGAAACACACAAACTCCCCCTATGATGCTGCATCTCTCCTCTGAAGTTACTCTCCCCCTTTGACATCAATGACAAAGGGTTTCTTCTCCTATGATCTGTCTGTCTAAATACTTCTGATCAGAGTCTTGGCCATTAGTAACTCCTCCTACAATCACACTTTTCCCATCATAACTGAATGACTCCTTCTGACGTTGATTGTTGTCTCCTCCTGAATAGGTTCCAATTGATGCATTATTTTCTTGAGATATTTAGGTTGGAAGAAGGATTACTCCCAAGTTTTTCCTGAGATATTCAAATACATCTTTACTTAAGGGTTTTGTGAAAATATCTGCCACATGTTCTTGTGTTGGAACATATTCCAATTTGATGTTCTTATTTTCATCCTGATCTCTTAGATAGTGGTATTTTATTGGAATGTGTTTTGATTTTGAGTGTTGAACAGGGTTCTTGGAGAGACTTATTGCGCTTATATTATCACAGTGGATAGTAGTGGGTTCTTCAAATACTATTTTGATGTCTTGTAGGGTTTGTTTCATCCATTTCACTTGTGTGCAACATTCTTCTACTGCAATATACTCAGCTTCAGTGCTAGACAGAGAAATTGAGGATTGTTTCTTGCTTATCCAAGCTACCAGTGATTCTCCCAAAAATAATGCTCCTCCACTTGTACTTTTTCTGTCATCTACACTTCCTTCCCAATCAACATCCGAATAGGCTTTTAAAGTGAATAAATCCTTGCTAGGGTACCACAAACCAAGATCTATGGTTCCTTTCAAATACCTAAAGATTATTTTTACAACTTGAACATGGCTCTCCTTTGGTGCTGCTTGGAATCTAGCCACCATCCCAACAACTTGCTTGACATCAGGTCTAGAAGCTGTTACATAGAGTAAAATTCAAATCATTGATCTATAGTGTTTTTGATATACAACTTTGGACTCATCATCCTTGCTTAGTTTGCATCCAACTGTCACAGGTGTACTAAGAGTTTTTCAATCCTTCAACTAGAATATCTTGAGCATATATTTAACATACTTAGACTGATGGATAAAGACTCATATTTTGGACTGTATTATTTGTAGTCCAAGAAAGAAATTTAGTTCGCCAAGCAAAGACATTTCAAATTATTGTTGCATCATCCTAGCAAAGTCCTTACTCATTTTTTTATCATCACTCCCAAATATAATATCATCAACATATACTTCCACAATAATCATGTTATTACCGTCAATTTTATAGTAAATATTGTTGTGTGTAGATCCCCTTTTGAGGCCTTGTTTTTGTAAGTAAGAATCTATCCTTGCATACCATGCTCTGGGTGCTTGTTTTAGTCCATAGAGTGCTTTCTTTAATTTAAAAACATAATCTCCTTTGTTAGTTAATTTGAATCCTTCTGGTTTCTCAATATAGACTTCCTCTTCTAAATTTCCGTTGAGAAATGTTGACTTGACATCCATTTGGTATACTTTAAATTTTTTGTAGCTGGAGAACACTAGGAACATCCTAATTGCCTCCAATCTGGCCATAGGTGCAAAGGTTTCTTCATAGTATACTCCTTCAACCCGAACATACCCTTTACAGACCAATATGACTTTGTTCCTGATTACTTGCCCATTCTCATTCATTTTGTTTTTATACACCCATTTAGTTCCAATGACATTTTTGTTTTTTGGTCTTGCAACTAGTTGCCAAGTTTGAGTTTTTTCAATTTGGTCCAACTCTTCATTCATAGCTTTGATCCAATTCTCATCTTTACATGCCTCTTTGATTGAGCTAGGATAAAAATGTTACAACAATGTTATTTCTATTTGATACAGTAGTTGTCTTCTTGTGTTCACTCCATCATTCATATCTCCAATAATCAGTTCCTTAGGATGATTCTTTTGAGTAATTCTTGAGGGTGTCTTTGTGTCTCTTCTTGGGAATTCTTCTCTTATCTCTCCATCTTGACTATCTTCTTTTTATTCACTCGTATTCATATCATCATATTCCCTTTCTTTATTCTCTTCTACTTCTTCTACTTGTGTGCCAATTGTCTCATCATCATCTTCATCTTCACTTTCAAGTATAGTCTCTTGATTTTTGATCCTTAAAGTTTTTAGGTCATCCACCTTGACATCTGCACTCTCAAAAATATTATGTGATCTAATATTGTAGCATATGTATGCCTTTTTGTTAGAAGCATAACCAAGAAAAATACCTTCATCAGATCTGGCATCAAATTTTCTAAGATTCTCATCAAGTCTTTTGATGTAGCATTTACTTCCAAAGACCTTGAAGTATTTTATCGATGGAGCTCTTCCAAACCATAGTTCATAAGGATTCTTATCACTATTAACCCTTATCTGACCTATGTTCAATATGTATATTGTTGTTCTTACATCTTCCCTCCAATATCCATCAGACAATTTTTCTTCATTGAGCATAGTCCTTGCAACCTCCTAAATTGTTTTATTCTTTCTCTTAGCAATCCCGTTTTGCTAAGGTGTTCTGGAAGCAAAGAATTGTCTTCTTATTCCATGGGTTTCACAGAAGAGATCAAACTCATTTGAGGTGAACTCACCACCATTGTCTAATCTAAGACATTTGATCTTTATCTCCTTTTCATTTTCAACAAGGGTCTTAAAGGATTTGAATTTGTTAAGTGCTTATGATTTTTATTTGAGAAAACATATCCAACCCATTCTAGTAAAATCATCAATGAAAAACATAAAGTAAGACTCTCCTTGCAAAATATTGTTCCTTGTAGGTCCACATAGGTCAGTGTGAACAAGCTCTAAAGGATTTGAGGTTGAGTATTCTTTTGCCTTGAACCTTATTCTAGTTTGCTTCCCTAGTTGACAGTGTCTACACATAACATCTGAGGGATTTATGATCTTTGGCAAGTTTCTTACTGCACTAAGATTGCTGACTTTCACTAGATTGTCAAAGTTAGTATGCCCCAACCTTCTATTCCATTGCCAACTTTAATCTAGTAAATTTATATGACACTCCTCATTCAATTTTGCATCTAGTATATATACATTTTTCAGGAGTTCTAGGAGCAGTACCAACTAATTTTCCTGTGTCTTCTCTCCTAATCTCACATTTTTGGGAATCAAAGATGCATAAATGCCCCTGATTACAGGTTTGGCTGACACTTAATAAACTAGGCTTCAGTTTTTCTACAAGTAGTACATTTCTGGCTTTGTCTTTTCCCAAACTCATAGTGCCTTTCCCAAGTAAGTTACCTGAAGCATTATCACCAAATGTAAATTTACCCTTTTTTTTTCTTTAAGTCTAAAAACTTGTCCTTGTTACCTGTCATATGTTTTGAGAACCCACTGCCAACATACCAAAGATCCTTTTTATCTTGAGCTTTTAAGGCAATGAGACATTCCTTTTTTTATGGTTTTTCTCTCCAAGGTTTCTTTTGCTCTCTAATGAACTTTGGTTGTTCTGAAACTTCCATTAATATACAATTAATGGCCTTATGTACATAGTTATGATATTTGAAGAATTCAAGGTCCCCTTCTTGGAAATGTGAAAAGGAGTTATAGTTTCTTCTTTTAACTCGATTTACTGCTTGTCTATATTTAAGGTTATAGTTCTTAAACTTTAGATCTTTTCTTCTATATGCTCTACAATCCATAGCTTTGTGTCCGAAATTAGAGCATGCAAAGAAATAACCAAAGAAAATGCGAGGATACCTGATTTGATAAACCTTCTTTAGCATTGTCTTGTCTTCCTTCTTTATGGGTGGAGGTAGTCCTCTGGAGTTCTGGTCATTATTTGTCTTCTCTTCGTTTTTCTTCTTGAATGTACTGAGGAGAGCATATGCATAAGATTTTGAGTTGACTTGGATTTTTTCTTGAGAATAACCTATTCCATTTTTATTACCTAAATCCCTTTGTGTGGTAATAATCTTATCCAATATTTTAGAGCTATTCTCATATCTTGTTTGAATGAGTTTTGTATCTAGTTATTTTCCTAGGTAAACTATTTCTGCCTCCATTATTTCACAGGTTATTTGTTTTTCTTTAAGAGACTTTTCTGTTGGTTAGGTGGCACAAGTTTTTTCATTAATGTCAAACTTGAAGCTACACAGTGGTTCACTAAGATTTCCTTCAGAATTTGGGAATCAAAGAAAGGAGGAGCTCCAACCTTCAAAATCATGATACGCGAAATCGCGAAATGCAAAGTTCCGATGGGGTAAGGACCGTCTAATCACGAAAGGATGTGGGCTGTCAATCAGAGCGCAAAGTCCCGATGAGATCAGGACCGTTTGATCATGAAAGGTCATGGGACCGTCGATTGGAGAAAAGTGAATATCAGGAAATCAGAAGTCAAAGGAAGGAAATGCGATAGCATTACAACTCGCGAAATGCCGAAATGCGAAAATCTGAAATGTCGCTGAAACATGAATGCCGAAATACAAAAAGGGACACACGTCACATGATTCTGGGAGTTGGAGGTGTCAAGGAAACTCACGACAAGAATGATGAAATCGTGAAATGAGAAACCATGATGTTTCGGAGTTTCGGATACCGGGAGTTGGAGGAGTCAAGAGTTGAGACTCTTCATCTCAGGAGTCCCGAAGTTGCAACATTGCAAAACGCCGAAATGCTGAAATAGGCACATCAACAAAGACTCCATTTCATAGTTTCGCAGACCAGGAAATCAAAGATCAAAGGAACTTTAACCTTTGAAGTAGCGAACCCCGAAATGTCGAAATGCTAAAAGCTGAAATGCAGAAAGGGACTATTGTGAGTCTCGAAAACCCGAAAAGAAAAAATGTCGAAATGATGAAATGAAAAACACATTTTAGTTAAGCCCGTGGTCATAGCCAATGGGCATATGGTTTAAGAACAAGTGTCTTTCTGAAGAGATCAAGGGTTATTCTATGATGAGACAAAACAAATGTATGATCATCAAACGATGCTAGTTAAATATTTAAACTGATCATGTGGCTACTGTTCTTCTTGGGGGCTTGACCAATAATGATCATTGTAAGGTAGTTATTCAGTTATTGCAACTAATTCTTTGAAGCCTGAGGGTTTGATTGTATGCATTGTTGATACAAGAAGATATATAAATTGAATGTTGCAAGAAAATAAAATAGAGAGGATTATGGGAGATATATGGCTCTGTAAAATTTGAGGAAGAGAAAAAGATAGAGGAGGGAAGACACATATACAGATTGATAAATCTAAGTGGTCTGGTCAAGAATGAATAGTGATATGAAAAACAGAGAGGATTTGAATGCTTAATCTTTGACAGAGAAGATAAAGAGTTGGATTGCAGGTTCTTAGTGACAGAGAATGATTTTAGGGTGGTAGGGAGGAGCAAGGGGAGACTATAAAAGTCTCCTGTATAAGTTGGTGCTTGTACATCCGAGAGTTGTAGCTTCCATTCAGTAGGTGCTGAAGAAACAGAGGTAGCAGCCTCATCTGGGTTGTAGCTCAGATAAAATAAGCAGGTAAAGAGGAGTTGGAGCTTGCCTTTCATTCATAAGAAGAAGAGGTTTTTCCCTTTTGGGTTTCCTCATGAAAATCTTTGTGTCATTGTCTATTTATGTGATTGCATATTTATTTATTTGAATGATTTGCAGCAAGACATACAGTAAAAGGCATAATCTGTGTTCATTGAGTAATCTATTAAATAAAAGGAAAGAAAAATTATCTAACTGATTCACCCCCCCCCCTCTCAGTTAGGCTATCATGTATAACAATTGGTATCAGAGTAGGTTACTTCAAGATTTAGTTTAATCACTGAAGGTTTGATCCTTAAAAATGGATAAGAAATCTGATTTTACTAAACATGGATTACCTCTGTTTGATGGACGCAATTATGATTTTTGGAGTATCAGGATGAAGTTGTTTTTGTAGTTTCAAGGAATAGATGTTTGGCAAGCTGTGTTGAATGAATATAAGACTCCAACAACAGTTCCAACAGATGTTGTAGGGAAGAAATTCTATGAGAGTAATTCCAAAGCTATGTATGCAATACTTGGAGGATTGACGGGTTCAGAATTTGTTAAAGTAATGCATTGTGAGTCAGTAAAAGAGCTATGGGACAAACATAAGAAGTTATATGAAGGAGATACTAAGATAAAGAATGCTAAATTACAATCATATAGAATTCAATTTGAAAGTTTAAAGATGGAAGAATATGAAGATATAGATACCTATTTCTTACGTATTGATGAAGTAGTCAATACTATGAGAGGTTTAGGAGAAACAGTTGAAAATGGTATTTTTGTGAAAAAAATGCTTAGATCTTTACCTGCAAGATTTGATCCCAAAATATCTTCTTTAGAAGAAAGAACTGATATTGCTACTTTATTAATGGATGAGTTGCAAGGAATACTAACAGCATATGAGATGAGGACATCTAATGAGAATTCTTCCAATAA
>ML796172.1:660731-676195 GCA_009831015.1 Picea engelmannii
ATTTTGGAGAAACTTTTGCTCCTGTTGCAAGAATGGAATCCATTAGACTGATTCTAGCTTATGCTAGTTCTAAACACATTAAAGTTTACCAAATGGATGTAAAGTCTACATTTTTGAATGGTGATTTAGAGGAAGAAGTATATATGGAACAACCAGATGGTTTTCAGGTACAAGAAGCAAAACAATATGTTTACAGGTTGAAAAAGGCATTGTATGGGATGAAGCAAGCACCAAGGGCTTGGTATTCTAGACTTGAAAATTACTTGAGGCAGCAAGGATTCAGGAAAGGTAACACTAATAGTAATCTGTATATTAAAGAATAAAATGATAGCCTGATCATTGTTGAGATATATGTAGATGATATAATTTTTGGTAGTGATGATGATAGGCTCAATAAATAGTTTGCTAAAAGTATGCAGAAAGAGTTTGAGATGTCCATGCTAGGAGAAATGAAGTTTTTCTTAGGCTTTCAAATTACTCAATCTGATAAAGGTATTTCCATTTCTCAAACCAAGTATATCAATGAAATGCTTAAGAAATTTCAGATTGAAGAGTCCAAACCAGTTGGCACTCCCATGGTTATTGGCTGTAAATTAAGTAAGTTTGATGATACTAAAGATGTTGATCAGACAGTATACAGATCTATGATTGGTAGTATTTTTTATGCTACAACTACAAGACGTGATATTGTGCATGCAGTTTGTCAAGTTGGTAGGTTTCAGGCTTCACTAAAAACTTCTCATCTACTTACAGTCAAAAGAATTTTCAGATATCTTAAGGGGACAACAGAGTACGGTTTGTGGTATCCTACATGTAATCAACTTTATTTATATGCTTTCACTGATGTTGATTGGGAAGGTTGTGTTGATGACAGGAAGAGTACTAGTGGAGCAACATTTTTTCTTGGAGGATGTCTTGTAAGTTGGTCAAGTAAAAAGCAATCAGCAGTGTCTCTGTCTATTGCTAAAGCAGAATACATAGCAGTTGCATCTTGTTGCACTCAGTTTATATGGATGAAACAGATGCTAGAAGATATACATATTCATTATGATGAACATATACCTATCTTCTGTGATAATACTAGTGAAATTAGCATTTCTAAAAATCTTGTTATGCATTCAAAAACAAAGCACATTCCCATTAAATTTCATTTTCTAAGAGAGCAGATTATGTCTAAATTTATTAAAGTGGAATATGTTGGCACAAAGGATCAAATTGCAGATGTATTTACTAAATCTTTACCTAAAATGCAATTTGAAAGTCTCAAGGATCAGTTGGGGGTTTACCCTTTGTAATTTCATTTCATTCTCAAATATTGCACGGTCTTCATTATAAAATTAGACTGCACAGGTTTATTGACTATTATTGATAGGGGGAGTCGCTGCTGAAATGATACATCTTTGCAAGTGGTTCTTATTTTCTCAGGGGGAGTATGGTTGATTCCTTTTCCATAGATGTCAAAAGGGGGAGAAGATATTTAAATTTTTCCATCAATGCCAAAGGGGGAGTTTGTTGGTCAGGTTGCACAGGTTTTGTCATTAATGTCAAACTTGAAGTTGCACGGTGGTTCGTTGAGAGTTCCTTCGGAATTCAGGAATCAAATAAAGGAGGAGCTCCAACCTTCAACATCATGATACACGGAATCTTGAAACGCAAAGTTACGATGGGGTCAGGACCGTCCAATCACGAAAGGCTGTGGGCTGTCGATCGGAGCACAAAGTCCCGATGAGATCAGGACCTTCTGATCATGAAAGGCCGTGGGACCTTTGATGTGAGAAAAGTGAATATTGGGAAATCATAATTCAAAGGAAGGAAATGTGATAGCATTCCAACTCATGAAATGTCAAAATGCGAAAATCCGAAATGCCGCCGAAACATGAATGCCGAAATACTGAAAGGGACACACATCACATGATTCTGGGAGTTGGAGGTGTCAAGGAAACTCACGAAAAGAATGATGAAATTGTGAAATATGAAACCATGATGTTTCGGAGTTTCGGATACATGGAGTTGGAGGAGTCAAGAGTCGAGACTCTTCATCACAGGAGTCCCGAATTTGTGAAATGAGAAACGTCGAAATCCCGAAATAGGCACATCAACAAATACTCCATTTCAGAGTTTTGCAGACCAGGAAATCAAAGATCAAAGGAACTTTAACCTTTGAAGTAGCGAACCCCGAAATGTTGAAATGATAAAAGTTGAAATGCCGAAAGGGACTATTGTGAGTCTTGAGAACCCGAAAATAAAAAACATCAAAATGCCGAAATGCAAAATGCATTTTAGTTAAGCCTGTGGTCATAGCCAATGGGCATATGGTTTAAGCACAAGTGTCTTTCCGAAGCACTCGAGGGTTATTCTATGCTGAGATAAAACAAATGTATGATCATCGAACGATGCTGGTTAAATATTTAAACTGATCGTGTGGCTACTGTTCTTCTTGAGGCCTTGACCAATAATGATCACTCTAAGGTAGTTATTCAATTATTGTAACTAATTCTTTGAAGCCTGAGGGTTCGATTTTATGCGCTAATGATACAAGAAGATATATAAATTGAATGTTGCAAAAAAAGAAAACATAGAGGATTATGGGAGATATATGTCTCTGTAAAATTTGAGAAAGAGAAAAAGATAGAGGAGGGAAGACACATACATAGATTGATAAATCTAAGTGGTATGGTCAAGAATGAATTGTGATATGAAAAACAGAGAGGATTTGAATGCTTAATCTTTGACAGAGAAGATAAAGAGTTGGATTGTAGGTTCTTAGTGATAGAGAATGATTTAAGGGTGGTAGGGAGGAGAAAGGGGAGACTGTAAAAGTCTCCTGTACAAATTGGTGCTTGTACATACGGGAGTTGTAGCTTCCATTTAGTAGGTGCTGAAGAAATAGAGGTAGCAGCCTCATCTGGGTTGTAGCTCAGATAAAATAAGAATGTAAAGAGGAGTTGGAGCTTGCCTTTCATTCATAAGAAGAAGAGGTTTTTCCCTTTTGGGTTTCCTCATGAAAATCTTTGTGTCATTGTCTATTTATGTGATTGTCTATTTATTTATTTGAATGATTTGCAACAAGACATACCGTAAAAGGCATAATCTATGTTCATTGAGTAATCTGTTAAATAAAAGGAAAGAAATTTTATCTAACTGATTCACCCCCCTCTCTTAGTTAGGCTATCATGTATAACATTTTCTAGACTTTCTTCATTCCTATTTGCTTCTAGGATTTGATTTTTTAGGTTGCTCATGAGTTTTTCCATCTCCTCTTATTTCTATTCATGTTTTTCGTTTTGTTCAACTAAAAAACTTTTCAACTGTCTATATCTAGTTTTGTATTTTCTTCATTCATCCAAGGCACTGAGAAGTTCTTATTCCATATTAACTTTTGCTTCATCTTCTGACTCTTTCTCATGTTTAATTTCTTCTATATCATCAGACTCTTCAATACCTAGAAAAAGGACTTCATCATCATCACTTTCATTAGACTCTCATGAACTGTTGTTTTCTTCTTTTGAGTAAAAGTTCTTTTTCCCTTTGTAAAACTTTTTCTTGTAGTTGGGGTTTTCCTTTTTCTTGTACTGTTTGATTTTGTTTTCTTCATATTCAGGGTCGTCTTTGGGCTAGGGAAACTTGGCTACAAAATGGACAACCTTCCCACAGTTAAAACATTTGAAAGGTAGCTTGCCTTTGTACTTCCCTAATACTTTTTGAAGTTTTCTAATGAAATTTTCTTCTTCCACATCAAATTATTCATCATGGTTGGATTGAATTTTATTCTTCTGATTCTTTGTTTTCTTGAGTGCCTTGAAAGCTTCCTCTCCTTGTGAGTTATTCTCATGACCTAATCTTAACTCATAGGCTATGAGGATTCCATACAATTTGTCCATGGTGAGTTTATCTAGATTCTCTCGATCTTCAAGAGCGGACACTTTAGGATTGTATAGAATAGGTAGTGTTCTTAGAAATTTTTCAACTATCTCATTGTCTGATACTTCTACTCCTAATCCTCTGATTGAATTAATAATATTATCAACTCTTTCGAAATACTCAAAGATATTTTCCTCATATTTCATTTTTAGGCCTTCATATTTTACTTTGAGAGTCTGGATTTGGCCCTCTTAACCTTGATATCTCCTGCATTTATAGTTTCCAATTTATCCCAGATTTGTTTTGCATCATTACAGTTTAGTACTTTAGCAAGGATTTTCTTACTCATTCCATCTTGTAGTGTGTTTAAGGCTTTTGAATGTTCCCAAAACGTTTTCCTGTATTATGCTTCTATGGGCGTGGATTTTGGAACATCATATCCCTTGTCAACTAATGTCCATACTTCCAGTCGAATGGAAATTAGATAGATTTTCATTCTAATACTCTAGAAGACATAGTCTTCACCATTAAATAGAGGGATTTTTTATGACATATTCAACTGCTGATCCATTCTGATGTATATTCCTCTTCAAGTGATTTAAACCTTTTGTGAAGAGATCCGCTTTGATACCAATTGAAGGATCATATCCTATCACTAAGAGAGGGGGGGGGGGGNCATTGAATTAGTGACACAGTAATTTTAACAATTTTATTTTTATTAATGCAAAAAAAAATTTAACATGGTATTTTATCGAGGAACCCAATTGGGAAAACCACAAACTCTTTTCTATTAACTGCAAAAATTTTGTTACATGTTACATGTTACTACCTTTTCAATCAACACTATCTAATCAGGATGCACCCACACCTTAGTTCACCAGCACCAACTGGTAGGAGGCTACAACCCCCTGTTTAGTCAGCTACAATTGACAAGGAGGCACCAACTCCCTCTACATGCACCAACCTGCCCTTGCACCACCCAACCACCCTTATTTAATGAATCTGGACAACTTCTGTATCAAGTCTTTACTGTATCTTTGATTTAATATATTCTTTGATTCAGACTGCAGAGCCACGTTCTTCTCACCACGCTTTATCATTTATATATTCTTCAAAATGGTGTGACTATTATACACCGTGTCCCTTTATTTGGAGAATTGCACCTCTTCATTTAACTTAACCATAATCATTGTTTTCACATTTTTTTATCGTGAGGGATTTTCATAAATTGATCAAAGATATGGACCAATTTCATCCTTTAAACTCGATCCCGAATCTCTATTATTTTCATAGAAACTGAATTCTGTGGACGCGCTTCCTTCAAACCATTACATGTGAGCAAGCATTATAGAACCATGAGATTACCAATCACAGTGACGTAGTATATTGTCATTTATATCTCTTATATCATATGACCAACGACGGTGACCAAACACTAGGTGAGACAAGCGCTTGAGCGCTTATCAATTCAATGGTCATGATTCAATCTCCCTGATGAGATGGAAGATTGTTGGGACTTCACCCTTCGAAACTTCGGGATTTCAAATTTTCAAACCTTCGAAACAAATTTCTCGAACAGATCGGATGGTTTATGTTTATTTCGCGGAAACTGATCAATCGTCAGATTTGATTCTTACAAGGCTTAATCCGACATCTGGGTCTTATTCAATCATTGAGATGGATGGTCACAAATTACTTTGTGAATTCATCTATTTATACTTACGCTATCCTTCCACTATGTTTTAATCAATGGTTGAGAATGCAATAAAAGTATTCTACAGATCGGACGATCCATGTCCACTTCGAGATTTCGACATTCGAGACTTCAGAGGTTTCGAATAGATGTCGCTCCATTTTCCTTTGGAGTGATCACCTGTTGTGGTAAGTCATAATACAATGGAGACTTATTTCTTTTGGTTAACATTTCCGCTTACACTATCCTTCCACTGTAGTAGATCGATGGATGAGAATACTCCCGAAGTTTTTCTTTAGATCGAACAAACCATATCTACATCAGGATTTCGTCCTTCGGGACTTCGGAGCTTTTGTCATTTGTTAGTGGTGAAAAATCCTGGAGTGAAATAACTTTATTACGTCATTGGATCACATGTCATGAGCCGAGTAGCTACCATGTGTCACTCAAATTCGTGATTTGCACATACCCGAAATACTAATTTCAACTTGACACTTGTCATTCTCTAACTATGCCACATGTCCTTGCTAATGTGGACTGCTGACGTGGTTTGTCACAGTGTCTTGCTGACATCATCTATTGACATAGATCTGCCACATGTCCTTGCTGAGGTGATCTATTGACCAACAACCCTGATCCAATGGTCATCGTATATCCTCCAGATTTGATGGTCCTTATTCATTTTGGATTTCGGGACTTCGGGTATTTCAACTTTTCAAGTTGCGAATTCTTCCGAAGTGAGATTCCCCAAAGTGTAACCTCCTCGCAACTTTAGAACCGAAGTAAAATATGTTTGTCTGATTACGATCTTGGGAGAAACAACTCGATCTTTCTACGATGCTTCTCTTCTAGCTTATCCTGTCCTTCCACTTAGAATGATCCAATGACTGTCACAAATTCGCATAAATGAGATCTCAGATATTAACTCGCTTATCCTATACTTCCACTCGAAAATTATCTGATGGCTGACGGGAATTCAAGTTTGATCCAAAGGGTGACGAGTATTCGGATAATCAAATTCTCAACCCTTTATCCTCACTTATCCTATCCTTCCACTTTAAGAAGATCCAACGGTTAATTTCTTGATCGGACGATTGCTGAGACTTCTCACCCTGAGCTTACACTTTTCCTTCCAAGCGTTGATCTCTGCATTTTCTAACCCTCCTGAGATTTTATCATAGGAACATTGTTGATCCTATTGTGATCAACAATAATCATGAATTGCTTCATCCTTAAGGTGATGTTCTTCTGTCGATTCTTAGTATACTTTTTCTTCCTGAGATTAACCTTTTTTCTCTGCTTATTATAACTGTTGACATCAATGAAAACACATGAATGAAAATATATCCAGCAAGATCTGGATAGTGCCTTTTATTTGAACGCTTGGTTCTAGCCCACGGTCACATGATATTTCCACCGAAGAAAAGGGGCTATTGCTTATGGTTTTGATTCTAGGTGAAAGGGACTTAGAGTAAAGCACCTGCGGGTTTTGTTAGAATTGCATAAAGAAGTAAAAAGGGCCTATGTGCATTATGAGAGGATATATCATGGGTCTAATAGATAATTTATCTCTAGAATAAGATCACTTGTACATGGATTTCCCTCACAGAAAGGGTAGAGAATCAATGCAAAAATCTTGGGAAGAATTAATGGACAATTTTCAAATAACCATAACTTTATGCTCCAGGCTCAAAATTGAGCATGGAAGCGAGCAAGGAAAGGTATTGGACATTAGAATATAAATATTCACCCAGAAAAATGATCTGGGAAGTTAATTTTTTCAGGAAATCAGAAGAAAGAATTATGATGCATTATTGAACCAGAATTGTACATAATTTCATGAATTATTAAAGAAATTAGTCGAACAAGTTTTGTTGGTTGCACATTTTGTAAAGTTAACAACAATTATATCAGAACAAGATCAACACAGAGTTAAAAATCATGGAATATACACATGGGGCTTACATCCAGGAAGATGAGATCAGAGGGATGTATGCCAATATGGGTAATGAAGGTACAAACTCAAATGGACATGGATAAGGAAAGGAAGAAAGCATGAACTTGGTGGAGACCATTAAAAGTTTACAAAAGGATGTCCAAAGTTATAAATCTGATAATGAGAGGCTTATGAAAGCTAAGGAGTAGTAGGAGGACTTCAACATAAAGTTAACGCATATCTTGGGAAGAATAGAAAAGAATATGGATAAGGAGAATGACTCAAGCAAATCAAGAAGGGAAAATTCTCATGATGAGAGGATAAGAACAAGAACTATTGGCACACATCACCATAACTCCCCAAGGCATTCCACTAGGAGAGCACATAGTATTTCAAGTCCATCCCCTATCAGGAAACATAAGAGGAGGTCTGGGGTAGATGAGATACAAGGAGAAATGAAAAAAATCAAGCCTCCTACATTTGATGGTGAGCACAAGAAGGATGAAGATGCAGATACATGGTTACTAGGCATGAGGAAGTGTTTTCAATTGCATAATTACTCTTCATATACATAAGGAAGAATTTACGTCTATCATCTCAAGGAAAAGGCATCCATGTGGTGGGACAAATTTGTGCAGGTGCAACACATTGATGAGAAAAATGTTACTTGGAGGGAATTCAAGAGGTATTTTCAAAAGAAATACTTGACTAAGAGATACTATGACAATATAATGAAAGAATTATTTGAACTCAAGATTGGGAGTATGACCATAGATGAATATTAAAGAAGGTTTTTAGAACTACTAAAGTATGTTTCTTTCATCAAGGAATAGCCAGTTAAGGTTCAGAGGTGTTTGACTGGGCTGCCATCATTTACCAGTGATAGGATACAATATGATGATCCCAAAAAATTGGAGGGGACTATAAGGTGAGCTAAATGCCTTTATGATCAATATAAAGGAAGGCCAAATTTCCAAAAATCTTGGGAAGACAAGAAGAAAAACAAGATGGAATAGAGGAAAAAGGGGACTAAGCCACCATTCTTCAGAAATAATCCTCAGGGACAACCATCTTCTAGAGAACCCAAAATGATTAAGACAGGGGGGAAAGGACCAAGGAAGACACCTATTAAATGTTGGGGTTGTGGGGGAAATTATATGTATAGGGATTGTCCTCACAGAGGTGAAAAAGTGAGGATTGTTCACAATGTACAAAAAGTTAATATAGTGGAGGATATGAGCAAAAATGTAGCTAGGATCTATGCATCCCTGGACAACAAGAAAGATGAGTTTTAGTCACATATGATTGAAGTGGAAGGTAATATCAACAACCAAACCATTTCTATTTTAATTGATTCAGGAGCTATTCATAGTTATATAGATCCTAAGATGGTGGAAAGATTGCATTTGCCAAGAAGAAAGCTTGGAAAATCTTGGTTGGTGCAATTGGCTATCAGAGCTAAAAGAAAAAATAATGAAATGGTTAAGACATGTCTAATGGACATGAATGGAATAAGCACCAAGGAATATTTGAACATCATACCTTTAGGTTCCTATGACTATCTAATTGGTATGGATTGGTTGGACCAACACCATGTTATCCTAGACTGTTATAATAAGGCATTTACTTGCTTGGATGAGGAAGGGAATCTAATGATAGTATAGGGAATTCCCAGGCCAGTAATCGTCAGAGAAATTTCAACATTGCAACTGAAGAAAACTTACAGAAAAGAGTGTCAAATATTTGTAGCACATATGGAAGAGACACCTAAAGATAAGGTGTCAAATATTGAAGATTATGTAGTCCTAAAAGATTTTGAAGATGTATTTAAATAAATACTAGGATTACCCCCTAAAAGAGACATTTATTTCTCCATCAATCTGATGCCTGGAGAAAATCCAGTATCCAGGATGCCTTACAGTATGAGTACACCAGAATTGAACGAATTGCAAATGCAACTTGAAGAAATTTTGAAGAAGGGGTATATACGCCCAATTGTGTGATCTATGCATCCCTGGACAACAAGCAAGTTGAGTTTTAGTTACATATGATTGATGTGGAAGGTAATATCAACAACCAAACCATTTCTATTTTAATTGATTCAGGATCTAGTCATAGTTATATAGATCCTAAGATAGTGGAAAGATTTAATTTTCCAAGAAGAAAGCTTGGAAAATCTTGGTTGGTGCAACTGGCTACCGGAGCTAAAAGAAAAAATAATGAAATGGTTAAGGCATGTCCAATGCACATGAATGGACTAAGCACCAGGGAATATTTGAACATCATACCTTTAGGTTCCTATGACTATCTAATTGGTATGGATTGGTTGGACCAACACCATGCTATCCTAGACTGTTATAATAAGGCATTTACTTGCTTAGATGAGGAAGGGAACCTAATGATAGTACAGGGAATTCCCAGACCAGTAATTGTCAGAGAAATTTCAACATTGCAACTGAAGAAAACTTACAGAAAAGAGTGTCAAATATTTGTAGCACATGTGGAAGAGACACCTAAAGATAAGGTGTCAAATATTGAATATTATGCATTCCTAAAAGAGTTTGAAAATGTATTTAAATAAATACTAGGATTACCCCCTAAAAGAGACATTTATTTCTCCATCAATCTGATGCCTGGAGAAACTCCAGTATCCAGGACGCCTTACAGTATGAGTACACCAGAATTGAAGGAATTGTAAATGCAACTTGAATAACTTCTGAAGAAGGGGTATATACACCCAATTGTGTGATCTATGCATCCCTAGACAATAAGCAACCTGAGTTTTAGTTACATATGATTGAAGTGGAAGGTAATATCAACAACCAAACCATTTCTATTTTAATTGATTCAGGAGCTAGTCATAGTTATATAGATCCTAAGATAGTGGAAAGATTGCATTTTCCAAGAAGAAAACTTGGAAAATCTTGGTTGGTGCAACTGGATATCGGAGCTAAAAGAAAAAATAATGAAATGGTTAAGGCATGTCCAATGGACATGAATGGACTAAGCACCAGGGAATTTTTGAACATCATACCTTTAGGTTCCTATGACTATCTAATTGGTATGGATTGGTTGGACCAACACCATGCTATCCCAGACTATTATAATAAGGCATTTACTTGCTTGGATGAGGAAGGGAACCTAATGATAGTACAGGGAATTCCCACGCCAGTAATCGTCAGAGAAATTTCAACATTTCAACTGAAGAAAACTTACAGAAAAGAGTGTCAAATATTTTTAGCACATATGGAAGAGACACCTAAAGATAAGGTGTCAAATATTGAAGATTATGCAATCCTAAAAGAGTTTGAAGATGTATTTAAATAAATACTAGGGTTACCCCCTAAAAGAGACATTTCTTTCTCCATCAATCTGATGCCTGGAGAAACTCCAGTATCCAGGATGCCTTACAATATGAGTACACCAGAATTGAAGGAATTGCAAATGCAACTTGAAGAACTTATGAAGAAGGGGTATATACGCCCAATTGTGTCACCTTGGGGTGCCCCAGTATTATTTGTGAAGAAAAAATGATGGAACATTGAGACTTTGTATTGAATTCAGGCAATTGAACAGAATAACTGTGAAGAATAAGTATCCTTTGCCAAGGCTCGATGACCTCTTTGATCAGTTGAAAGAAGAAAAACTATTCTCCAAGATTGATCTCGGGTCAGGATATCGTCAGGTAAGAATTAAAGAAGAAGGAATCAACAATACTTATTTTAGAACAAGGTATGGGCATTATGAGTTCATGGTGGTGCCATTTGGGTTATCAAATGCACCAGTTTTGTTCATGTGTTTAATGAATGGTATTTTCAGAGAATACTTAGATAAGTTTGTCATTGTATTTTTAGATGAAATTCTTATATATTATAATTCAGAGGAAGAGCATGAACAACACTTGAGGATGGTATTACAGGTATTAAGGGAGCATCAATTGTATGCCAAATTGAGCAAGTGCTCATTTGATCAGAAGCAGATTCATTATTTGGGACATATCATTTCAGAGGAAGGGATAATAGTGGATCCTGAAAATATTGAGTCCATTAGAGGATGGTCAAAACCAAAGAATGTGACAAAGGTCAGATCATCCATGGGCCTTACAAGCTACTATAGGATATTTATTGAAGGATTCTCAAAGTTTTCACACCCGATCACTTCCTTGCAAAAGAAGGAGGTGAAGTTTCAATGGACATTGGATTGTGAAAAGAGTTTCCAACACTTGAAGCAATTATTAAAAATTGCTCCAATACTAAGGATTGTTGATCCAAATGAAGACTTCATTGTATGCACCGATGCATGTAAATAAGGTATTGGTGGAGTCCTCAGTCAAAATGGGTATGTTGTATGCTATGAATCAAGGAAATTGAAGGAGTATGAAAGGCACTATGCTACTCATGATTTGGAGTTGGTAGCTATAGTGCATGCCTTGAATATGTGGAGGCACTACCACATGGGGAAAAGGTTCGAGTTGAGGACAAACCATAATGGTCTGAAATATTTAATTGGATAGCCAAATCTAAATTCTAGGCAAAGCAGGTGGTTAGAATTTCTCAGTGAATATGACTTTAATATAAAGTGTATCAAAGGGAAAGATAATAAGGTGGTTGATGCACTTAGCAGAAGGGTTCCTGAGTTGCATGATACAACCATTAGCATGTACCAATCATATTTGAAAGACATAATCTTTGAGGTTTCCTACATCCACTACCCATTCCTGAGTGGAAATGGGAAGTTGTAACAATGGATTTCATCACCAAACTACCCAGAACAAACAAGCAAGATGATTCTATCATGGTAGTGGTGGATAATCTTACTAAAGTTGCCCATTTTATTCCAGTAAAGCTCACTCACAAAGAAAAAAACATTTTTGATATTTATATGAGAGAAATTTCTCAACTACATGGTATACCCAAGATAATTGTGTCTGACAGAGATCAAAATTTACATCAAATTTTTGGAAAGGATTATTTAATGGATTTGGAACAAATTTGAATTTTAGCACAACTTATCATCTAGAATTAGATGGAAAAATAGAGAGGGTGAATCAAATGATTGAGGATATGTTGAGGATGTATGTGATGGATAAACCATAAAAATGGGAAGACTACCTACACTTAGTAGAGTTTGCTTATAACAATGGGTACCAAACATCTCTAAAGATGAGCCCATTTGAGGCACTTTATGGAAGAAGGTGCAACACATCGGTAAGCTGGGACAACCCAACATATAGAGCAGTGGTTGGGCCAGAAATACTCAGGGAAATGGAAGAGAAAATGTTGAAAATAAAAAAGAATTTAAAGGTTACACAATATAGGAAAAAAATCTATGATGATAAGGGTAGAAATCACATGGAATTTAAAGTGGGTGACTGTTAAGCCCTAATATTGGCTCATTACCCCTTAATTGGGGCATATTATATTAGTAATGTTATTTTATTTATGTCATCTTTAGGCCATTAGTTGTAATTATACCTCCTAGTCTCCTATATATACCAAGGAGACATTTTCATTTTGAATCATCTTGTACTTGAACATTTAAGTGGGGTAAAAGGAGGTTGCCCCCTCGAAGAGGCTTGTTATCTTAAATTATCTCTTTTTCAATGCATTGAGTACTTTTTCTGAGGTTTTTCTATGCTATATTGATGTTTGGTTCATAGCATATGGTATCAGAGCTCAAGGTCTTGGGGTTTCACTGCTACATCTAAGACACCTTGGCATTTTCGCTATAACTTTTTTGCTACAATGTTTCAGAAGGAACGGCTTGAAGAATATTTAGTAGATGGATCAAGGTATGCTGGGATCAAAATTCAGCTCCCGAGGCCTTATAATTTCATAGATACAATATGTACAAGCTAGGGTTCGGGAATCATCCTGAATTGAGTCCTTGCGGCATTTTCACTATAAAAACATTTTTGTAACATTTCAGACCCTGAAATCCAGAGGATATTTATAGAAATTAGAAAGGTATATTTGGTAAAATTTTCAACTTTTGGGTCATCTTAAATTTGTAGATACACCTTGTGTAAGATAGGGTATCTGACTAATCCTATTGACTAGTCTCAAGAAGGTGTTCCAGGTAAAACAATCATAACTTCTTCCTAGAGTATCCAAATTGAGTGGGACTGGTTTCATTGGATTGTGGACAGTCTTTAGTATGTCTGGCATGAGTTTCAGAATTTTATATCAATTATTTTGGGTGGGGTACGCTATACAAGTGAGACCTCCTATAAAGGCTAAAAATCGGAAAGTTGCGGGGAAGTTACCATAAATTCCACTTGGCACATCCAATTTTGATCATACCTGTGGCATTGCAGAGAAGAAATATCAAAGAACTACATAAAATAAAGTTTCATACCCAGAAGGGCCAAAACTTGGGATATACAATAGAAGAAATATTTTCTAGCAGAACCACCTCAAAATCAAGGTTCAAAAGTGATACTTGGCCAACATGCCATCCAAAAAGGGAACTTCTAAACCAACTAAGCCTCCAGAAAATCCTACTTGGACTCTTGATGAAGGTGAAGAAATGCATAGGGACATAAATGATTTACAAAATAAGATAGTAACGAAAGATGAACTACAAGAGATGATGGATTCAATGGAAGCTAAGTTGGATACTAAGATGGATGGTTTAAAAGGGGAGATCATGGAAGTATTGAAAAATTTCGTAACAGAGAAGACACCTAAAAGTGAAAATGCATCCCATGAAATTCATGATGAGGACACAAGGAAGGTGAATCAAGAATGGAGAAACCCCAACTTTGAGTCGAAGACCAACCACGTTCCTAAGATCGATATGAGGAATTTTGATGGCAAGGACCCAATCACATGGATACTTCAAATGGAGCAATTCTTTGATATACATAATGTGCCACATACACAAAAGGTCATAATTGCTTCTTTATATTTAGAACCTAATCAATTTGTATGGTATCGAAGGCTTTGTTCTCGCAAATCACTCGTCACTTGGAATATTTTCACGGAAGAAATGATAGCACACTATGAGGATACAAGAAGCAATACCTTCATTAGCCAATTGATAAATCTCAATAAAAAAGGGTTCAGTTACCGAGCACATTGAGAACTTCCAAAGATTGAATATAAAGGTAGTCGATATTCCATATGAGCACTTGATTAATGTATTCATAGGAACTTTAAAGGATAACATTCAACATGAGGTTCAACTTTAGGAACCCAAATCATTGGAGAATGCATTCAAGGTGGCAAGAAATGTTGAAAGTAAAAATATGGCTATGGCTACTAGAAGGACCAATCCTAACATCTATAGAGAGAAAAATGCTCCTTCTTCTAAAACACCTCAACCTACAAGGTTGGCACCTCAACAATTGGAGGAAAGAAAAGAAAAAGGTTTATGCTTTAATTGTGACAGCAAGTACAGTAAGGGACATAAGTGCGGTGGGAAGAAATTATTCTACATAGATTGTGAAGAGGAAGAAGAAGAAGAACAAGAACCATCTCAAGATGAAAATGTAGAAGCAATTTCGTCTAAAGAGTTGACTCTCATGATATGGTGTAATGCATTGGCTAGAATTAGCACTCCTCAAACCCTCAAGATTGAAGGATACATCAAAAAGAAAAAGGTAATAGTCCTAATTGATTCTCGCAGTACTCATAATTTCATTCACTATAAATTAGCCAAAGATCTCAATTGCTTTGTATATCCGGTGCCAGAGTTTCAAGTAATGATTGTAGATGAACGAACTATCAATTGCTCAGGAAAATGCAATAAGATCAATCTTATTATGGGGGAATATGTAATGAATATTCCAATGATTTATATACCCATGGGTGGTGTAGATGTTGTACTAGGAATCCAATGGTTACAATCATTAGGAGCAATGGCTTTTAATTTTCAAGAACTTTTCATGAAATTTTCATTGGAAGGAAAAGAAATTGAGTTAAGAGGTATCACAGGGAAACCCGGTAAGGTGATAAGCTCTAACGGCATGAC
>ML796172.1:695390-708444 GCA_009831015.1 Picea engelmannii
TCGGCTTTAGGCCATTAGTTGTAATTATACCTCCTAGTCTCCTATATATACCAAGGAGACATTTTCATTTTGAATCATCTTGTACTTGAACATTTAAGTGGGGTAAAAGGAGGTTGCCCCCTCGAAGAGGCTTATTATCTGCAGTTATCTCTTTTTCAAGGTGTTGAGTACTTTTCCTGAGGTTTTTCTATGCTATATTGATGTTTGGTTCTTAACAGTTTTGAGAAGTATGGTCTAAGGCTGGGAGGAACGTGGAAGTTATACATACAGTTGGTGATATTGTTACCAAGATAAGTGTCAATCGTGTGTTAAATTACATTCTGCATTATTATTTATGCATTTATTTTTATGGATTTTTCCTCTGTGTGTTTCATGTGTATTTCCATTATTATTCTGTATGAATCTGTGTATTTGCAGAGTATTTGTATGTTTTAAATTTTGTATACAGTTCAAAAAAAATTCATGTGCTATACCTCAGTTGCATGTTGGGGATGTTACAACCAAGCCATAACATCTCCCTAACCACACCTTCTAGCTTGTCCCCTAGTTGGGTTTTTCATCTCATTCTTCAAAAATGGGCTCCAAGTTTGGAATTTATCTGATAGTCACATATCTAAACCTATTAAATTCCTCAAAAACAGGGTTCAAGTTGGTTCTAGTTTCATTTTCTTAGTAGTCATAAACTAGTATTACACCTTCCTTACGAGTTCCCTTACCAGATTCCATAGTTTTTCTTATCATCTTGTAGAGAATCCTACGTTAATGTTAGGAATTGTACCTCTTACATATTGACATATGTAGCATCCAATCTGTGGTATACCTAGGGAGGTAATATGGGGTACCTAGGGAGGTACCCAATGGGAATGTAGTTATGTGTTATTAGTGGAAGTCATTTAATATATGGGAATGTGTTCATTCAATGTAAGGTGGACTAGGTCCACTATATTAATAAAGGCTCACTATGGTAGTTGGATGTAATAAATGTGAGAAGGCTCTCTAGAAGGTTCCTAGGAGATAGGGATAGCTATATAAAGAAGTCTAGACAATGTAATGAAACATAGTGAAGAATATTGTGATTGTACAAGCAAGGATTGCTTGAGGAGTTTTATCCTTCCATAAGGATTAATATATGGTGTTACCCTACCTCAAGGGTTTTCTCTATTTCTTTTGTTCATGTTATGGTGAATGGTTTATGGTTTATTCTTGGTATTATTGAAGTATATTTGTAGATCTATTCAGGTTCTTAACACAATCTGATGGATTGAATATATGCATTTCATAGTATTCATTCAACTATTATATCTCCTCCCAATCTGCAATACTCAATTCGTAGGATCAATCAATTTTATTTATTTTACTCAACCTTCTTTATTCTAAATGTATATTTGTCTTAAAAAAATCATAGACAAAACTTCTCTTTATCTACATTGTTTGAACCCAACTAAAGAAAGCAAGAGGGTGAATACTCCCAAGGTATTAATTGTGAAAATTTGGTAGTAGGTCTAAATTCATCCTCCCATTAATGTTTTCCATGAAACAACTCCCAAATGAGGTGATGTTGTGGCTATCATAATGGATAAGTTGAAACTGCTCCACATATCTTTTAACTATCTCTCTCATATGCCTCGAGGTCCTTATAATACCATCATGTCAACATTATCTAGGGCTATGCGCCACCCTAGTGGCTCATATTTCCCACGAACTACATTATTTTGTCTCATTGTTTCCATCTCCCACTATCATGCTCATTTATTGGTATTGTACTTGATCTTGGCACAAAACAATTGACCCTGAATTCTAGATGTTCAACAAACTTACTTATGATACAATGTATCTCAACTCTTCCTAATAAATTCTACTTAGATATGGGATTGATGTGGCCTAAAGCATGTGATATATAAGACTTTGTTCTTTCTCTTCTGGATAGCTAGCGTAACCCCTTGGTATATCCTCTCAAATCAGGTCATTTTTACATGTTAAGATGTTCCATTTGCAATGAATTTTTGGACCATAAATGTGACATGACTAGATTGGGCATGGCCTATGAAACATCAAAATCCCATTCTTTCACCACCTACTAGAAATTACATTTAATGGTGACAAGATTTGATTCGTCTATCAGTTTAAATCCCCCCAAGTATAGTTTTCCACTACATAGACTTCCCTCCCACATAGCCTTAACCCTACACACACACACACACACCCCTTTCTCTATGATTCATAATCTCCACAATTTCTTGGGTTCCCATGAGACTATTCCATCCAATCTATAGATCTCAAGTTACCATTTACAACCCAACCATACAACTTTTCTATAGTAGATTACTTTTAATTCTACAATACTATAGATATGTTTGGTAGTTTTATTCATAGAAATACAAAGTCACAAACAACAAAATTAAACTGGAATGGAAATTGAAGAAATTGAGTTGCATAAATTGAATTGCTGAAAATAAATCCTGAAATTAAGTTTTATGATGGTACAATAATTTACACTTCCCCGCAAATGCTTAGGGCGGTTCCATGGGAGTTGGGCTCATGTAGGTCTTCATGTGTGTTCATTCACCCATAAGTTTTTTAGTTGTCCATCTAGTTGTATGAGTTACAATATTTATTCTCTAGTTATCTGTATAATTTTGTAGGGTTCCTACCAATACATTCAATACAAATACCAACTTGATGAGAACTATGATCTCAAAACAAGAACTCTATCCCTAAATACTGATATTTTTGAGTAAAAAACACCAAAATCAACCCCCAAATCAGAAAGTGTTTCTCTCATAATCACCCTTTTCTTTCGAGGTAAGAATTATAACATTTTTCCACCGTGGCCTTAAATCCCTATAAAGCTGCAAAAAAAACTCTTTAAAATCGACCCCTGAAACAAACAGTGGCACTCCCAGTGTTAGGTGATTTATATGTACTAAAAAAGACACTAAACTACCCTCAATTAAATTGTCAACCCGGGGTAAGTAAACTTAGAGTTGTAGAAAAATAAATGACAAAGGTAAAAGGTTGGTAGGAGTATAGTCTAACTAAGGAAAGTAGTTATCTAAGGCTAATCTACTCAAGCAAACCTATCTAATGAACAAACCCTACTAGGAAAAATGAAAACTAGGTAACCTAAGAACTTTTGGGCCAAGGACTGATGGATAGTTCCTAAGAAAGCAAGTAAAAACCCTATTCAAAGCAAACTAGTTCATGACAGTAAGCAAAGGTAAAATACTAGGCATACTAAGCAAATGACAAAAGCAAACTTCTTTAAATTGCCAACCTACATTCAATGAGAAACTACCCTATGAAAGCAATTAAATAAGAAAGTATGCAAAAGCACCTATCTAACCTATTAAAGAAAATAGACAAGCAAGCAAAGACACCTAACTAACCTACTAAAACAAAAGAGCAAGTAAGAAAAAACAACTAAAGCAAATAGGTAAGTAAGCAAAGACTTCTCATTGAACAACTACCTATCCTAAGAGGACTACCAACTAAATGCCTAATTTACAATAAACAAAATTGCTCTTAAATCTATGGAAGCAAAAGACTAACTACCCTATAACAACAATAAAACTATATTCTAACCTATGAAAGCAAGAAACTATCTTTTCTGATCTACAAAAGCAAGAAACTATCTTTAATCTATGAAACACTCAAATATAATGCTAGTGGTTGTGTGAATGCCTTTGGTGGTGACAGATGATATCTTGATGACACTTGACAACAAAGGACAATTCTAATGGTATAATCTCAATACTAATTTCAATGGAAAAATGAAAGGTGTGAAGTAAACAGTCCAATGAAAACTTAGCCATGATAAAAGTAATGTTAAATACCCTACATATTCATGTATAAACCATTAACATCATAATGAGATCATCATTATCTAACTACAGAATTTAATTGAATTTTAATCTATGAAAGGAAATTGTGTGAAATAAAACTACACTATGTCTATTTTAATCATTCAAGCTATGATAAAAAAATGAATTAAAAACAGAGATTAGATTATGCTTATTAAAAAGTAAATTGACAATTAACCAACAACTAAACAAATGAAATCTATCTAAAACTAACAGAAGCAAAATATGATTAAGAACTAGAATTAAATCTATCCATCCATCAAAGATCCATGTCAAATGAAACCCAAATAGAGCTCTGTTTTATTCTAAAAACAACTTTGTTTTAAACTTGACTGTAAGATCATAAATAAAAGTGTAATCTGATATCTAGATGCATATGAGGTTAGTGTAGGGACTTGCAAGTCTATTCCTAGCCTACAAAACTAATTCATTCTAACATAATCCATCATACTAACCTGCAAAAGAACAATAAAACAATTAAATCACAGCTAGCTAATGAAAACATAAAACATGCATGACTGTGTAGTTCAACTCGGTAGGGGACAAGTTCTTGCTTACAAAATAAATGGCATAGGATTGTTGGTCCTCTTTCTGCCCTAATACCCCTCCTATTGTTGTGTCAAAGGCATCAATGGATATATGAAATGGGAGAGTCCAATTGGGACCTCTAAGAACTGGTGCCACAGACAGCTTAGCTTTCAGGGTTTCGAAGGCATTTTGACACTGCTCATTCCAAACAAAATCAACATCTTTTATCAATAATCCAAACATAGGTGCAACAATCTTTGTAAAATTTTCAATAAGCCACTGGTAATATCCAGCATGTCCAAGAAAGATTCTCGCCTCTTTCTGAGTCTTGGGGGGTGGAAGTCTAATAATGACCTCAATCTTTGTAGGATCGACTTTTATTCCTTCAAATGAAACATGATGTCCTAGAACCACTCCTTTAGTTAGCAACATTTTGCATTTTTCATGACTTAGGGATAGGTTCATTTCCTGGCATTTGATGAGGACTTTTTCTAGGTTGTCTAAGGCTTCCTGGTAAGTGTTTCCATAAATTGTGAAGTCATCCATGTAGACCTCCACACAATCATGAATAAGATTGGAAAATATCCCTAATACTGCTCATTGAAATGTGGCAAGAGAATTATACAATCCAAATGGTAAGACCCTATAGGCATAGGTGCCCCAAGGACAGGTAAAGGTAGTCTTGTCCTAGTCCTCAGGTGTTATAAGAATCTGGTTGTACCCATTGTACCCATCTAGAAAGGAGTAATACTTCTTTCTAGACAAGGTGTCTAGAACTTGGTCAATGAAAGGAAGAGGAAAGTAGTCTTTTAGAGTGGCCTTATTGAGTTCCCGAAAATCAACACAAATTCTCCATTTCCCTGTCACTTTCTTTGGAACCACTACAAGCGGGGATACCCACTTACTGTTAGATATGGGATAGATAAATCGGACATTTAACAACTTTTGGATTTCCTCCTTAACTATGTCTTTGAGTGTTGGGTTCATCATTCTCTAGGGTTGCCTAACAGGTGTTACTTCCCCCTGGGTGTATATATGATGGATGTATGTGCTAGGGTGTATACACTTCATGTCAGTGTATTCCCAGGAAAATTCTCCCGATTGTTCTTTAAGGATATCTACTAACTGTTTCTGTTGGTCTATATCTAGCCCGGAGTTTATATGTAAAAATTTCCCTGGACTAATCTCATAGGGAATAGTATAAGACATGGCAGACTCATCTATCTAAAAAATAAAATATGTCGAAGGAAAAATGGATGGGTCTAATTGTTCTTGAAATTCTTCCCCAAACATGTACGCAAATTGGGGAAAAGATTGTGGAAAAACCACACATGTAATAGCATAAATGAATTGGTTTAGCACATTTTTTGGTGTATGCTCCTGAAGTGCCCTTGCATGGTCACTAGGCAATATGGGTTCTTCCCAGTCTTCGTTCTCGTATGGAAATTCAAGCCACCATAGATTTTCCATAATAGGATGAGCTGGAGGGTAAATGGTGAGATTTTGGATAGAGAGACCATTTGAGATGGTCATTTCTCCTTCTCTACAGCCAATAAATGCATTGGTTTTGGCTAGCCAAGGTCTTCCCAAAATAACGAGATGGCCTCTGGAAAGATCCTTTGAATGAATGACAAGAAAATCTACGGGGTACTCCCATGAGGCTAAAGTAAACATGACATCATCTAAAATCCCTTCAGGTATAAACCTAGTCTTATTTGCTAATTCCAAAATGGTTGGGGTAGGTCGAAGAAGAGGTTGTAACTGTAATTGTTCCAAGGTAGTAGAGGTCATAACATTGATGGATGCCCCTAGGTCTATGAGAGTGTTTCCGATGGAGACCTCCTTAATGGTTATGGTCACTATAGGGTTTCCTAGATTCCCATAAATTTCTATCTTTGGATGCTCTGATATGTACTCATAGATTCCTCCTACCAAATGTACTGTAGGAGGGTCCTTTTGCTTCCTACCTGGCTTCTTAATACACAATTATTTGACTACCTTACTATAGATTGGAATGTCTTTAATGGCTTGAAGAAAGGGAATCTTGACACAAATATTTTTCAATTCATTCAAAATGTCAAATTCCGGTTGGGTGGTAGGTTTCTCGATTACCAATCGGTCTGGATAAGGAGGGACCTTCGTAATTTGTGAAGGTTCATTTTGGGGAATCTTGGGTTCTTGATTCCTCGGGATAATAACATCTTCCCACCTAGTGTCATCCATGGGTTGTTGGGTGGTTTCTTTTTCTTCTTCTTCCTAGATGACTACTGAAGGTCTTTGCCTATCTAGAAATTTTCTCGATCTTAGTGGAATTTCCTGTAATGGAACATGAGTAATGACATATGTTGGGAAGGCCTGCATCTCAACATTGTTAAGAGGTTGAGGGAGCTTATTATTAGGATTCGGCACTGGCTGTGCCGGTAATAGTGTCAGTTTTGGGGAGCTTTCATTTTGATATTGTAGGGGTTGTTGTTGTGGGATAGGAGGTAAAGGGGGTGGAATGAAACCTGGCAGAAGCTGTAGAGTGTTTGATGAAAATTAAGGATAAGGATGGTTGTACATAGGGATAGGTGGAGCTTGAGGGTTTCCTAGATTGTGTCCTCCTCTCCATCCTTGTATCCAAGGATGTTGGTACTGAGTAGACTAGTTTTTCCAACCTGGTGAATTCCACTGTTGTTGTTGATAATAGGGTGGAACTTGAGACTATAGATCTGGGTATGTGGGTTGATTCCTAGGCTGCCATGGTCTCCTAGGTGCATAAGAAGACTCCCCAGGGCATCCACTCCTATAGATGGATAATAAACTAGGCAAGGATGGAAATTTCTTAGTTGAATGGTCTTCTGTATAGAATCCACAAACTAAAATGTTATCTAATGGGCATTCCCTCAAGGAATTCTTCCTTCTGCATCTTGGGCAATATATGCTCATTGTTGCATTCTCCTCCTCCTATTTATTTTTGAGTTTAAGTGTGTCCAACTGGGAACCTATTGTGCTTAGGATGTTTGTCTTGAAGTTTTCTAGAAGGTTCCCTATCTCTGCTCTTGTAATACCACCTAAACTAACTGGTTTTAATCTTCTATTGTAAGAGTCTCGAACTTTCTTTCTTGTTTTGGCTCTACTCCTTGAGTAGTTTTTACACATTTCACATATTTCAGCAAATGGTTTATGAGAAATATCACCTGATGCCATCAGGTTAAGCATCTCTAAATATTCTTCTGAAATTCCCTTAAGGAAAAGATCCCTAACTACATCCTTTGAGAGGTCATGGTATTTTGACTTATGGGAGATATAACCAAATATTTCCATATAGTCTTCAAGGGTCTCGTCTTCTAACTATTGGACTTTAAATATGTCATTACGAGACTCTTTGGTCTTGCAGTAGTCTTGTTACTTCTTGATAAATATATTTTTCATGGCTTCCCAAGACCTAATACTGGATTCTCCCAACCCCATGAACCATCTTAGTGTAGAGTCTTTGAGGGTGGCAGGAAAGAGTTTTAATTTTTGGGCATCTTGCACATAGTTGTAGCTCCTGCACAAGATGTCAAATTCAAATAGGAAGGTGTCTGTATCTTCACTGTTTTTACCATAAAAGGTAGGCAGTGCTGAGAGAGGAATATTCTTCATGTTGACATTCTGAGTAGTGTCTAAAATCGGAAACCTGAAGGTAGTTTCGGTTTGGTTTCTAGTTTCTTCTTCCTCTCTGTGTCTTACATTGTTATGGTCCTCCTGATCATCCATATTGGCTTGATTTCCGAAAAGAGAGTACCTAAGTGGTTTTATCTTTGAAGAGAACAAGGTTTCCCTTTGATGAAAATATCTTCCTACTGATTGGATGTCTGTGACTCTACTCGAGCCGATTGAGATTATCGATGCCAAATTTTTTGTGTCAATTTGAGAGATGATTACATTGGCTGAACTACAAAACAAAAGATTCACCTATTCAGGGTCTATGACGTCCTTAAAATTAGGATTTCCCGGTGGTGGTGTAAAAGAAAAATTTGTATTGTTTGGTTCTGCAGAAGGCTCGAGTGGTCTTGCCTCCTGACCCAATATGCTTGATGCTTCAATTTCTTTTTCTATAGTGCTCCCTGTTTTAGTCCCTTCAGAGACTATTTTATCTCTTTGGGTTGAGCTAGCTCCTGTTTTTCGGTATCGATCTGGGGATTTTATAAGCAGAACGTTCCTTCCCCCAAAGAGATCGGAAGGACCCTTGGTTGAAAGGTCTGATTTTGATTTAATGTATCTACCTTGTGGGTCTCTAGGCCTATTCATCAAAGAAAGCAACAACAAAAAGAAAAATCTACCATTTGATTCCTAGGTCTATTCATGAAAGAAAAAAATGAAAAACTACTATTGGGTTTGGGGGAACCTACTATAGCATATGTGCAGGTTCTTACCTTTCATCTTAAAGTTCCCCCACCACCAAACTAATGATAAGTTCTAAGGATGATCTAATTCCTAATTACTTCTTACCTTAAGACAACTCCCCGGCAACGACGCCAAAATGTTAGGTGATTTATATGTACTAAAAAAGACACTAAACTACCCTCAATTAAATTGTCAACCCGGGGTAAGTAAACTTAGAGTTGTAGAAAAATATATGCCAAAGGTAAAAGGTTGGTAGGAGTATAATCTAACTAAGGAAAGAAGCTATCTAAGGCTAATCTACTCAAGCAAACCTATCTAATGAACAAACCCTACTAGGAAAAATGAAAACTAGGTAACCTAAGCACTTTTGGGCCAAGGCCTGATGGATAGTTCCTAAGAAAGCAAGTAAAACCCTGTTCAAAGAAAACTAGTTCATGACAGTAAGCAAAGGTAAACTACTAAGCATACTAAGCAAATGACAAAAGCAAACTTCTTTAACTTGCCAACCTAAATTCAATGAGCAACTACCCTATGAAAGTAATTAAATAAGAAAGTAAGCAAAAGCACCTATCTAACCTATTAATGCAAATAGACAAGCAAGCAAAGACACCTAACTAACCTACTAAAACAAAAGAGCAAGTAAGCAAAAACAATTAAAGAAAATAGGCAAGTAAGAAAAGACTTCTCATTGAACAACTACCTAGCCTAAGAGGCAAGTGGACTAAATGCCTAATGCAAAACTATTTCTAATGCATGAGATGAAATCCATTTTATTGAAAGAAATGAGGACTACCAACTAAATGCCTAATTTACAATAAACAAAACTTCTCTTAAATCTATGGAAGCAAAATACTAACTACCCTATAACAACAATAAAACTATATTCTAACCTATGAAAGCAAGAAACTATCTTTTCTTATCTACAAAAGCAAGAAACTATCTTTAATCTATGAAACACTCAAATATAATGTTGGTGGTTGTGTGAATGCCTTCAGTGGTGATGGATCATATCTCGATGACACTTGACAACAAAGGACAATTCTAATGGTATATGCTCAATACTAATTTCAATGGAAAATTGAAAGGTGTGAAGTAAACAGTCCAATGGAAACTTAGCCATGATAAACGTAATGTTAAATACCCTGCATATTCATGTATAAACCATTAACATCATAATGAGATCATCATTATCTAACTAAGGAATTTAATTTCATTTTAATCTATGAAAGGAAATTGCGTGAAATAAAAGTACATTATGTCTATTTTAATCATTCAAGTTATGATAAACAAATGAATTAAAAGCAGAGATTAGATGATGCTTATTAAAAAGTAAATTGACAATTAACCAACAACTAAACAAATGAAATCTATCTAAAACTAAGACAAGCAAACTATGATTAAGAACTAGAATTAAATCTATCCATCCAGCAAAGATCCATGTCAAATGAAACCCAAATAGAGCTCTGTTTTATTCTAAAAACAACTTTGTTTTAAACTTGACTGTAAGATCATAAATAAAAGTGTAATCTGATATCTAAATGCATATGAGGTTAATGGAGAGACTTGCAAGTATATTCCTAGCCTACAAAACTAATTCATGCTAACATAATCCATCATACTAACCTGCAAAAGAACAATAAAACAATTAAATCACAGCTAGCTAATTAAAACATAAAACATGCATGTACAGGAAATAAAAGACAATTTAAATTATGAAATGTATAAACAACACATTGATCATCACTAGACTATTGGTGGCCCCCCTAGCAAGTCATGGCTACCCTCTACAAGCACACCATGAACTTCAGCAGGCCAAATTCACCATGAAAGTTAAAAACGCAGTTCTGACACTATTCTGGCAATGTGAAAAATAAAAAAATAGAGTACAACGAGTTTATCTCCAATCAGATGGCTATTCTACTTGCTTAACAATCTAATGATCATCCTGGTAGTATTTATAGGTTTACAAACAAGGTGGTCGACCACGGGAGGGTCAAACCACCTTTAAATTCGGTAAATTACAATAAATGCGACCACAACTAACAAAACAGAAGAATCCAATAATCGCCCTTTTTGGACAATTGAAATCGAGTTGTCTTGAGCTTAGTAGCTAGAGGGAGCGATGACAAACAAAACCCATGTGCCTGATTTGTCCACCACTGGTCGCCAATACCATAACCATCAACTCGCCTTGCATTTTTGTTCAATACTGGGTGCTAGAACGAGTGTTGGATCAAGTACCGGAACGAGTGCTGGATCAAGTGTCAGATCAAGTGTCAAACCAAGAAACATGGTGTGTTTTTCCTTGTAACAATAAAAAAGAATGAATTAACTCTTGGAAGCATAAAAACATGATAAATTATACTTGATTGAATCACAAAACACGAATTATACGTACCTCATGCCGATTATACCATTTTATCATAAAATTATTCAAAAAACTCATTTGAAAGATAAAAACGCATATGTACATATGGGAAAAAGTGTATAATAACGTCATGAAAATGATCATTTCTCAGGACCAACACCCAACATCACCCCTTTTTTTAGGATTAAAATTACAACTTGTTTTAAATCATGGCTTTGATAACTAGTACCATTCAAAACAAAAACCTTAAAATTGATCTCGAAAACAAACATTAGAGCTAGTAGTAGCACCCATATTTTTCAATTTTAACATTGTTGAACTTGTTTGAAACCATGACCTTGACAACCAATGATGTTGCAAATTGAAACCTCAAAATCTATTGGATTGCTGAGAGGGGGGGTGAATCAGTAATAGTGTAATTATAATACTTTTTCTTCAAATGTTATATCAATTTAGAATTATTATCCAATAATGAACAGTAAGAAATAAAAAATCACACACATACACAGTACATCAGTGTTTTACGTGGAAACCCAAATCGAGAGAAAACCACAGAATGATTTTTCTTATATGTATTGAAGAATTACATTCATTGGAAGTGCCAACTTCCTTTGTTGTCCAGTTGCAACTAGAAGGAGGCTCCAACCCCCTAGTCTCTCAGGCTACAACCTGAGGGAAGCTCCAACTCCCCAATTCTCTGGCTACAACCAGAAGGAGGCTACAACCCCCAATGTTCTTCGGCTACAACCGGAAGGTGGTGACAACCACCTGTCCTTTCCCCATCCTACCACCCTGAAGTAGAAGTAGAATGATGGAACCACTGTCACACTATCACTGTGAGATATATCATTGTAAACCTGTACCAATAAATCTGAACCATGCATCAACCATGCATCAACCTGTACCTCAACCTGTAATTAACCTGTACCATAAACAAGTACATCAACCATGAAACAACCTGTAATCAACCTGTTCCATAAACAAGTGAATCCAACCATGTACCAAGTATGTACCAATCATGTTTCAACTACTCATAAACTATGACTCATCAATATGTACCAACATCATCAACTATACACCTCATGTATGTGCGCCAACTCATCAACTACTTGTCTCAACCATGTATTCAACATGTACCACAACCAAAATCCCTCATCAATTTCATCATCCAAATATGATTTGTAGCTCTATAATAGACATGGTGTATATGATCACATTCCTGCAAACCTTCCTTAACTTTAAAAACAAGAGACTAGCATTTTCATCAAACTTTTCTTTAGTCTCACATGCCTAGTTTTGGATTAGTCAAAAACCCTAACTTGAAGTAATCATAACTTTGAACCTATAATGTATAAAGATATGAAACTGATATACAATGTTCTTCAGTGTGTTTCATGCAATTCCTCCAAGTGTCACTACTTGTAACCTCTCATAAAACGAGTTATAGCAAAAATGGCATACCTTGTTGAATTTTGTCATATTCTAGAGATCGACCTTGTAGAGAATGCCTCGCACAAAATATTTGATGAATTGATATGAAACTATTAAAAAGAATACCAAAGATTGTCCCCTAACCAACACATTTGGTCTCACTGAATTTGGATCTATTATGAAGAAGTTATGACGTTTTTACCCAAAACACCTGATTTTGACTAGTTTCAGGACTAGCCACAAACCCTATTTTCCATGGAGTGTAACTCCCAAAATAAAATGACCCACAAGATGATTTTTTACCACAGTTACTTGGATATCTTTTCTCACTTTCATAGCAATTTCACAGTCTAAATCATTATAGAAAAAAATTTATAGCGAAAATGGTGAGATGACCTATAAATAACATACCTTAGAAAGCACCATCAAAAGAATTTATCCTTCCTTGCATTTCGGCCTTCTTTTCTTCACCTTCACTCAGAATTACGGTTTAGAT
>ML796172.1:711710-723515 GCA_009831015.1 Picea engelmannii
TTGTTGTAGTTGGTCCAACTAGATTAGTATGCACAATTTCCAGTGGTTTTGTTGTTGAATATTCCTTTGATTTGAACCTGGTCTTTGTTTGCTTTCCTTGTTGGCAATGCTTGCATAAAGTGTTGGTTGGTTTCGTGATCTGGCGAATTTCTTTGACTATTTCTCTTTTGTTGACTTTGACAAGGTTATCAAAATGCATGTGACCCATTATTCTATGCCATAGCCAACTTTCATCTTCCTTTCCTAGACAACACTTTTCATTTCCAATTTCTCTTAACACATATATGTTTCTTGAAGTTCTTGCAGCTGTAGCGACCAATTTCCTTGAACCTTCTTTTCTTATCTCACACTTTTTTGAATCGAAAGTAACTTTATGACCTTGGTCAGACTTAAAATATTATGTTTCATATCTTCTACTAGTAGAACATTTTATGCCTTTTCATTCTTGTTCCCAATTCAGACTGTGCATTTTCCAATGATTTTGGATGAATCATCATATCCAAAGGAGACTGATCCATCTCTTTCCTTTCGTAATGTAAGAAACTTGTCTCTATCACCTGTCATGTGTTTTGAACATCCATTTCCAACATACCAACCACATTTCTTCTATTTAGCTTGTAGAGTGACTGCACATTATTCATTGCTATATTGATCTTGCTTTCTTATCCATGTCATTTTCTGAGGTTCTTGTTTGTGACTCTATTGAGGTTCTTTAGGAGGGACTGTCATTCTGCAATTTTTGGCCATGTGTACAAAATTGTTACATTTTTAACATTCCACTTCAGTGCTCAAAGATTCAAACCTGTTGTAACTTCATCTTTGTGTTTCACTAGGTCTTCTTGAATAACCCTTTTGTGTATGGCTCTCAAAGTAGTTATTGTTCTTGTTGTTATCTCTGCAATTTACAGCTTTATGTCCAAAATTATTACATGCATAACATAAACCAAAAAATATAGTTTGATACCTGGTAGTTGAAGATCTTATGAAAGGACGTGCTCTTATGAATCCTTCTTCTTCTTGAGGCCAGTCTATCTGTTGTTGATTCTGAAATCTGAATCTTCTCGGTGGAGGAGTGTCCCTGTAATCTTCCTTGTATATCTTTTTATCCCCTTTTATTGTTTCTACATAACTTTTTGGATTTGTTTCTTGCTCTGTTGTTTTAGAGCTTGATCCATTTTATGTCTGATTGTATCCAAGTCCCGACTTGTCAAGATAAGATTTTTGACTGTTGATAATGTCATCCAGAACTTTTGAGCTATTCTACATATTTTTATTTTGAATATCCTTTCTTAGTGTGGCAATCTCTGCTTCTAGGTTTCCAATGATCATGTCCTTTCTTTCTAGTTGTTCTTTGAGTTCTTCTTCAATTCTTTTATCTTCTTCTATTTGAACCTTCAATTTTGTGATCATTTGTTCTAGTTCTTGACTGTCCTTTTTCTTATCTAGTTCTGCTTGTAGTTTTTTGTTTTTCTTCTTTTCTCTTCTGATAACTTATATGGCACTCATTAATTCTTCTCAGAAGTCAACTTTTGCCTCTTAAATTTCTTCTTCATATGCTTCTTCATATTCTTCTTCGGAGTCTTCTTTATCAGAGTCTTTTACTGCCATGAATAGAACTCTCCCTGTTTCACTGTCACTGACTTCATCTTCATCTGATGATGAGATGTCTTCTTCGGTGCAAAAGTTTTTCTTGAAAACTTTATGTGTAGTTCTTTTAACTTTATATGTTTGTCTGCCTTTTGAGTAACCTTCATCATTTCTCTTTTTATTATGAGAACATTTGTTAGCAAAATGACCAATACCATCACAATTAAAGCAAATTAAAGGAAGATTACCTCTCTACCTACCATTGGTTCCCTTGTTTAGTCTTTTGACGAAGTTGGCCACTTCTTCATCATCTTCTGAGACATCGTTGCTGCTGTTATATTCTTCTTGTTCCTTTTTCTTTTTCTTTGATATTTTGGATGCTTTGAAGGCTGCATCTTTTACATCTGGATTTTCCTATTCATTTCTCATCTCATATGCTATGAAGATTCCATGCAGCTCATCCACGCTTATTGAGTTTAGATCCGATCTTTCTTCTAGTGATGATATCTTAGGGTTGAATCTCATAGGAAGAGATCTTAGTACCTTTTGAACAATTATAGATTCTTTGATTTCTTCTCCCAATCCTATGATTGCATTCACTGTTTCATCGACTTGTAAGAAGTAGGCTGCGATATCTTCATCTTCATTTTTAGTAGTTCAAACTGACCTCTGTAAGTTAGAAGATTTGTTGCTTTGACTTTTGAATCTCTTTCATAAATATTTCGAAGATTGTCTCAAATCTCTTTAGAAGATTTACAATGTGCAACTTTGGTGAATACCGTATCACTGAGACCATTCAAAAGTGCATTTATGGCTTTGGAATTATTCTCACCGAGTTTCACTACTTTGTCATTTGTTGGTGGAACTGCTGGTGCTGTGTATCCATCTACAATTGATTGACAAACTTGAAATCCCTGCGCCTTTATATATGTCTTCATCATTATGCTCCAAAAAGAATACTTATGTCCATCAAACTGTGGTATTCCATTTTTATACGAGTTGGTACTCTCCATGATCTCCCTTTCAGTGGTTAAACTGATTTCTGAAGGAACCTACTCTAATACCAATTGTTGGATTACTGAGAGGGGGGTGAACTAGTAATAGCGTAATTATAATCCTTTTTCTTCAAATGTTATATCAATGTAGAATTATTATCCAATAATGAGCAGTAAGCAATAAAAAATCACACACATACATAGTTGTCACACACCCACTACACAAATCAAGCTTTTTTGTTGATTTCTCAACAATGAGAATCCCTGAAGCTTGAAACAACGAAATGCCCAACCCCGACAGGGCTAGCGAGGGGAAAGTTTCTCTCTTGGGGTCTAGTCTACATGACCCTATACAGTGTCCACGCACTTAAGCCAACCAAGAGCTTATCGTCTTTTTGCGATTTAGGGAAATTGCGATACACGACTTCTACCCTTCCCCGTTCAAATCCCTGAAACTTCCGAGATCTCCAAAGTTTCCCTCCAAAGGGAGATCGATGGCTGTAAGCCTCCCTTGATCCAACGGCATGGATCCTTTCAAGGTTTCGGTACTCGGGAGTTCGAAGTGCAATGACTCCAAGACTCTTCGTCATTCAAATCTTCGAATTTCGATATGGGAAGTGATGTAGTCGCGCTCCCAAGTACGTCCGCTCACAGGATCATTCAATCAGTTCATGAGCCGAAGTGGCTCATTGGATTCCCTGCTAGAATATCTGCCAAAACCCGATCCACAGATCCTTCTTTCCCTGTCATGGCCTTTGCATACGACCACTACTCTTTCCACAACGGGAAATGCATATACTTTCGGGTTTCGCGGTTTCGTAATCCCCGATGTCAAGAGTTCCTTGTTCTCTTGAATCCCCGATCTCTGAAGAGCCAATTCACCGATATGGTCCCTTACGTGTTATCCCTCCTAGCTAAACTCCTGACCCACGTGACCACTATCTCACAAGACCGCAACCTTATCTCTTGTCGGGTTTTCGGACTTTCCAATGCCGAAATGTACTCGTCCTCAAGATTCGTGATCCGCCGAATCCCGATATGCCGATATGATGATAGCTGGTCTTACAATGGATTATTTTCACTTAGTCGGGATTCTGAACTTTGCAATTCCTAAGTGTATGGAATTCTTGTCCCCGAGATTCCTGATTTCCCGATGGATGACTTTCCTTTCAGGACTTTTCCTGAATGCTCTGATTGACGTAACGCGTCCTCCTATGATGGATGGTCCTGATCGCTTCTCATGATCTCAGAGTTTCCACTGCTGAAATATTTTGGCATCTTGTCCCTTTGATCTCCAAAATGTCGACGGGCTCCCGATCTTTCCCACGTGTCCTCCTATGATGGACGACTCATATTGATTCCGGGATTTTCACTATGAAAATTCCCGACCTCATGTCATCGTGACTCCCGATTTCACGAATGTTGATACCCCGATGGCCATGCCTCTCTTTAGGACTTTCAGCCTCCTATTCACGAGGGCTTAACCCTCATGCATCTCTTAACAGATCCAATGGCTCTCGGGTTTTTCTAGCTAATATCTAACGACTCAAATCTGTCCCACGTCGCGCACTCTCCCTCTACTTCATGGATGAGGAAAAATCAACGGTCCAGATGTTCTCATGGACCTTGGGGGTCTACGATCCCGATTTCCTCACTATTCATGAAGATAGAGGGAAAAGGGGCAAGGTATGCAACACCCTTGTTTTCTTTCGTCAATCTAACGGTCGTGAATGACCATGGATCTTCCGAAGGGATCTCATCCGTCGATCGATACTTATCCCTACGCTGCTACTTTGGGATTTTAAGAGGGTCATTCCTCCTCGTATAGGGTTGTTAAGACTTGCACATTCAAGTCCTTTTTCCAGGTTCTCGGTAAACCTTTCCAAGGAGGGAATCTCTGTGAAGAGATCTATTCCGGGGCATTCCTGGAGACAGATAAGGGGAAACAACTTCCTGAGAATGGGATGGAAGTCTAACTTGGTTCAACTTATGCATAATTAAATTCATAATGTTATTCACATTCATTGACCTTTTCCTCAAGGTCCATTTACATCACATATTCACATTTATGAGTTTACCATAGTTCTTGGCCAGTCCCGTTATTTTTACAAACTGGGGGAAACAGGGCGTTACAATTCCCTCCCCCTTAAAAGGAACATCTTCCTCGATGTTCTTATCTACTAACATGAATTTCATGTACAGAAGTAAACAAAATCGAATATGCCTGCCTCATGGCATCCTCCATTTCCCATGTAGCCTCATCTGGGACAAAATGTTTCCACTGCACCTTGACCTGTGCAATGGTTCTATTCCGGAGAGGGGTTTCCTTTCTGTCCAATATGCATTGGGGTTCTGGTAGAAATTCTCCCTCCGGTTCCACCTGGATCACAGACCAGTCAATTATATGATTAGCATCATGCACATATTTCTTCAATAATGAAACATGGAAAACATTATGTGCTTTTACTGTGGGAGGAAGTGCTAACCGATAGGCTACAGGTCCCACTCTATCTAGAACCTCAAAGGGTCCACAATACCAGGGTGCCAACTTGGCACAAGCTCCCATTTTCAGGGAACTCCTTCTGGGCTTAATTATGAGATATACATGGTCTCCCATTTTGAACTCTCTTGGAGTTCTCTTTTGATCAGCATAACTTTTTTGTTGGTTCTGAGTGACCTTCAGATTTTGTTTTATCTGAGTCACTTGCTGTTCCATTTCTCTCAGCATGTCAGGTCCAAAATAAATCCTATTTACAGGATTACTCCAGCTAATTGGAGTATTACACGGCCTACCATAGAGGACCTCAAAGGGACTCATCTTTAAGGATGCTTGGTAGCCGTTGTTGTAGGTGAATTCTACCACTGGAAGGTAGTCTTCCCGTTTTTTGGGTTGATGCATTACATGAATCCTTAACATATCTTATAATATCTGGTTCACTCTTTTTGTCTGTCCATCGGTTTGAGGGTGATAGGCGGTGTTGAACAACAATTTGGTCTCCAATCCAGCCATCAGTGATTTCCAAAATTTGGAAGTAAATTTTGTGTCTCTGTCAGATATTATCTCTCTCGGCATGCCGTGCAGTCGGAATATCTCTTTCATGAATATCTGGGTGATATCTATCACCTTGCAGGTTGATTTAACGGGGATGAAATGAGCAGACCTGCTCAGTTTATCCACCACTACCATAATGGCGTCATTATGTTTGGTTGAAGTTGGTAATCCAGTGATAAAATCCATGGAGATGGTTTCCCATTTCTATTCTGGATGGGTAAAGGGTGTAATAGTCCTGCTGGGTGTTGATGTTCTCTTTAACCTGTTGGAACTCTATGCATTGGGCCAAATATTTGGCTATGTCTTTCTTCAATCTAGGCCAATAAAATTGTTTATGGGCGGCTATGATCATTTTATGGTATCCTGGGTGACGAGTGTAGGGTCTTTTATGTAGTTCATCCATGATGAATCTCTTCAAGTCGTCATAATTTGGAATGTACAGTCTATCTCTGTAAGTGAGCAGACCTCCTTCGGTCATCTGGTAGCCTTCATACTTTACTTCAGAGGTTTCTTGCTGTAGGTACAGGGTCACAGTTTGAACGAAGGGATCTGTTTCTTGTGCATTTCTTACTATGTTCTTGACATCTGTCTTGTAGGTACTCACCGCTGCCAGGTGAATTGTTTTCATGCTTCTGCTAAGGGCATCGGCCACCCTATTTTCCTTCCCTTTGATGTGTTTGATTTCAAAATAAAATTATCTAAGGAGGGCCATCCATCTATCTTGTCTAGCATTGAGCTTTGGTTGGTCGAACAAATACCGTAATCCACAGTGATCTGTCATAACTACAAATTTTCTTCCCAAGAGGTAATGCCTCCACATTTTTAAGGCATGCACTATGGCAGCCAGTTCTAGATCAAGAGTCACATAGTTGACCTCATGTTTGTTCAATTTTTCAGGATTCATAGCAGATCACACTTCCTTTCTGCATAAGGACTCCTCCGAGCCCTTCCTTACAAGCATCTGTGCACACAAGGAAGTCATCTTTTGGGTCAACAATTTTCAACATGGGTGCATGGGTCAGTAGATGTTTCAAGGTTTGAAATCTTTCTTCACATTGCTGTGTCCACAGGAATTTTATCCCCTTCTTCTGGAGGGCAGTGATTGGGCAACCAATCTTGGAGAATCCTTTTATAAATCTCCTATAGTATCCTGCCAATCCCATAAAGGATTTGATGTCTGAGACATCCTTTGGGGTAGGCCATTCCATGATAGACCTGATCTTATTAGGATCTACTGCTACCCCTTCCTCAGACAGAACATGTCCCAAGTAATGTATTTGCTTCTGAAAGAAGTCACATTTGTTGAATTTAGCATAGAGATGATGCTCTCTTAGGACTTGTAGCACAAGTCTAAGATGCTCTTCATGTTCTTCTCTATTCTTAGAGTAGATTAAAATGTCATCAATAAAAACTAGTACAAATTTATCTAAAAATTTACTGAGTACATTATTCATTAAGCACATGAAAGTGGCAGGGGCATTGGTTAACCCAAATGGCACTACCACAAACTCATAGTGACCATACCGTGTTTGGAAAGTGTTTTTATAGATTTCTTCACCCTTGATTCAGACTTGATGGTACCCCAAACTCAAGTCAATCTTTGAGAAAATAGACGCACCTCCCAACTAATCGAATAGATCATCGATCCTGGGCAAGGGGTATTTGTTCTTTATGGTTACTTTATTAAGTTGTCTGTAATTTATGCACAGTCTAAGGGTGCCATCCTTCTTTTTCACAAATAGGACTGGTGCTCCCCATGGGGACATGCTGGGTCGAATATAACCCTTATCCATCATTTCTTTCAATTGCAATTTGAGTTCCACTAACTCAGGTGTGCTCATTCAGTAGGGTGTCCTAGACACCAGCACCACTCCTGGTGCGAGCTCTATCGAGAAGTCAATGTCTCTTCTCAAAGGTAGACTTGGTACCTCTTCTGGAAACACATCTCTGTATTCTCTTAGGATAGGGTGATCCTCAGGGCTTGGTTTAGCACCTTCGATTGGTTTTAACACCTGTATTGCATATAGGGGACATCCTTTTCGACAATACTTTCTCATTTGCAGGGCTGATATTTGTCTCACCGAGACTGGTTTTCGGATCCCTTGAAGGGTTATCATTTTTCCTTCTTTGCTCACACATTCTAAGGTTTTATGGTAACAGTCCAATTTGGCTTTATGGGCGGCCAGCCAGTCCATACCAATCAGTAGATCGTATGATCCCAGGGGTAATACATTAAGGGTTTCTTGGGTGGGGAATTTACCCAAAATTAACTGGCAGGTTGGTATGACATCTACTACCTTTCTTTTGGTGCCAGTGGCTAACTATACCAACCATGGCTTGGTTTTCTTTCATGGCTGTAGCTTACACTTATCAACAACTTTAGGGGCTATATAACTCAAATTTGAACCAGGGTCAATCAAAACAGACACCAGATGGTTGAAAATCATACCTTCTATTTCCACCACTGAAGCTTGGTGGTCAGCTTGGTTATTATCCAAGTCTACATAAATTTACGGCACACTCCTTTCCACGTCATTGACTGTGGTAGCTTCCTGAATGTTGTAAACTTTCTGACTGTTCTGTTGTCGGTGTGGATAGTCTCTCAGGAGATGCTCTTCTGTGGAACCCTAGCATTTCAGAGGTTCTTTCTTTGGGTTATTAGTCTTTACTGGTATAGGTCCAGAAGTTTTATTTCCGTCCACCGAGGGAAAGTTCTGCTGGAGTGCACTCCAGGCTGGATAGTTCATTCTAGGGTTCTTCTTGTAGTTTTTAAATCCTGAGGATTTAATCCCCTTTTTCTGAAATCTCGAACCACTCTTCTGTTTCCAGTCTCCATGAGACTCTGTCCGATGTTCATATTGTTCATGACAATATGTTTCCTTTCATATAGTGTCTTCTAAGGTCTTTGGTTCATCGAATTCGATTCGGTTCCGATATTCCTTGGGTAACCCGTTGATGAAGCGTTGCACCTTTTCCTTCTCTGCTTTGATGTAGGGTACATATCTCAATAAGTCGAGGAATTTGTTGACATATTCCTCTATAGTGAGTTGCCCCAGTCTGAGTTCATAAAAATATTTATCCTTCTCGTCGAAATATCTTTCCGACAAATACTTCTTCCGGTAGTACTTCTCAAACCGTTTCCAAGACAAGTCCTCCTCGCGAACCCCTTTCATGATCTTAATATCTTCCCACCAGATGGAATCCTTTCTGTTTAGATTGAAAGTGGCCACTCGGGCCTTCAAATTCTCTAAAAAATCATGGACTCTGAAATATTTCTTCAGTCCAAGTAGCCAGGCCTCGGGTTCCTCTCCCTTCTTTATCTCACCATCGAAGGAGGGAGGTTTGGCCTTTCTGAATTCCTCAAATTTATGACTCTTGGAAGTCTTTTTCTTCTTCTGTTTTCTTCGAGAATAGGAACTGGTCCTACTGCTGGAAGAGCCTTCTAAATCACCAACTTCCTTCTCTATGGAATCGTTTGGCACTAGTCCTTTACCTATGGGGTGGAACTTTCTTGATGTGCTTCTCTCAGTATGGCCACTGACACGACCATGATTCTGCATCTTAGGTTCCTGCTGCATTTGTCGTTGTAGGTCGGATAAGCTCTGCAGTAAAACTGCATTAATTTCGGTTTTCTTTTCTTATTCTTTCATCATCCTTTCATTGTTGACCTTGCAGCTTTGCAATTCAACCATGAGACTCCTCACAGTCTCGGCTAGGTCTAGAGGGGTTCCTATTGCTCTTCTTTCGTCAGACTCTTCGTCTCTATTGTGGGAGCCTTCTCCCATCTCTTGGTGAGTTACCATACTCTGCGTCTGTAGATTCCCGCGGCTGATCATCCGCTTGAGTGAAAATACAAACGTTGGTTATTATTCAAGAGTCAAATACCTTTTTTTTTATAGTTTGCGCATAATTTATAACTCTTTCACATGCATACACAGTCAGGTTCTCGTTTCCAAGTTTTAATCCTGGACAAGAGAGTTACGTTAGGGGTTACTCTTCGTAGGAGTACTTCGAACAGAGCTTATGCGCAACTCGTGCATGAGCCCAATCAGGCTGAGTGTTGTAACCATGCTCTGATACCACTTTGTCACACACCCACTATGAAAATCAAGCTTTTTCGTTGATTTCTCAACAATGAGAATCCCCGAAGCTTGAAACAGCGAAACGCCCAACCCCGACGGGGCTAGCGAGGGGCAAGTTTCTCTCTTGGGGTCTGGTCTACGTGACCCTATACAGTGTCCATGCACTTAAGCCAGCCAAGAGCTTATCGACTTTTCACGATTCGGGGAAATCGCGATACACGACTTCTACCCTTCCCCGTTCAAATCCCTGAAACTTCCGAGGTCTCCAAAGTTTCCCTCCAAAGGGATATCGATGGTCGTAAGCCTCCCTTGATCCAGTGACATGGATCCTTTTGGGGTTTCGGTACTCGGGAGTTCGACGTGCAACGACTCCAAGACTCTTCGTCATTCAAATCTCTGAATTCCGATATGGGAAGTGATGCAGTCGCGCTCCCAAGTACGTCTTCTCACAGGATCATTCAATCAGTTCATGAGCCGAAGTGGCTCATTGGATTCCCTGCTAGAATCTCTACCAAAACCTGATCCACAGGTCCTTCTTTCTCTGTCACGGCCTTTGCATACGACCGCTACTCTTTCCACAACGGGAAATGCATATACTTTCGGGTTTCAGGGTTTCGTAATCCCCAATTTCAAGAGTTCCTTCTTCTCTTGAATCCCCAATATGCGAAGAGCCAATTCACCGATATGGTCCCTTACGTGTTATCCCTCTTGGCTAAACTCCTAACCCACGTGACCACTATCTCACAAGACCGCAGCCTTATCTCCTGTCAGGTTTTTGGACTTTCCAATGCCGAAATGTACTCGTCCTCAGGATTCGCGATCCGCCGAATCCCGATATGCCGATATGATGATACTTGGTCCTACAATGGATGATTTTCACTTGGTTGGGATTCTAGACTTCGCAATTCTGAAGTGTATGGACTTCTTGTCCCCGGGATTCCCGATTTCCCAATGGATGACTTTCCTTTTGGGACTTTTCCCAAATGCTCCGAATGTCGCCATGCGTCCTCCTATGATGGACAGTCCTGATCGCTTCTCGTGATCTCGGAGTTTCCACTGCTGAAATATTCCGGCATCTTTTCCCTTTGATCTCTGAAATGTCGACGGGCTCCCGATCTTGCCCACGTGTCCTCCTATGATGGACGAATCATATTGATTACGGGATTTTCACTATGAAAATTCCCGACCTCATGTCATCGTGATTCCCGATTTCACGAATGTCGATACCTCGATGGCCATGCCTCTCGTCGGGACTTTCAACCTCCTGTTCACGAGGGCTTAACCCTCATGCATCTCTTAACAGATCCAACGACTGTCGGGTTTTTCTAGCTAAGATCTAATGGCTTAGATCTGTCCCACGTCACACACTCTCCCTCTACTTCATGGATGAGGAAAAATCAACGGTCCATATGTTCTCATGGACCTTGGGGGTCTACGATCCTGATTTCCTCTCTATTCATGAACATAGAAGGAAAAGGGGCAAGGTATGCAACACCCTTGTTTTATTTCGTCAATCTAACGGTCGTGAATGACCATGGATCTTCCGACGGGATCTCATCCGTCAATCGATACTTATCCCTACGCTGCTACTTCGGGATTTTAAGAGGGTCATTCCTCCTCATACAGGGTTGTTAAGACTTGCACATTCAAGTCCTTTTTCCAGGTTCTTGGTAAACCTTTCCAAGGAGGGAATCTCTGTGAAGAGATCTATTCCGGGGCATTCCTGGAGACAAATAAGGGGAAACAACTTCCCGAGAACAGGCTGGAAGTCTGACTTGGTTCAACTTATGCATAATTAAATTCATAATGTTATTCACATTCATTGACCTTTTCCTCAAGGTCCATTTACATCACATATTCACATTTATGAGTTTTCCATAGTTCTTGTCCAGTCCCATTATTTTTACAAACTAGGGGAAACAGGGTGTTACAACAGTACACCAGTTTTTTACGTGGAAACCCAAATCGGGAGAAAACCACGAAATGCTTTTTCTTATATGTCTTGAAGAATTACATTCATTGGAAGCACCAACTTCCTTTGTTTTCCAGCTGCAACTGGAAGGAGGCTCCAACCCCCTAGTTTCTCAGG
>ML796172.1:724768-745921 GCA_009831015.1 Picea engelmannii
TGACCTTTTGGGGCTTCTAGATGACATATGAGGGTCCTCCAACTTCGTAAGGCCATAACTCTCAAACCGTGAGGAGTTATGTGATGTTCTACATACCACTAGAAATGGAATGACATGTACTATCCATATAGAATAGTATTATCAGAAAATATATCATAACTCATACTGTTACCCATCAAACAAACTTGGGTCCATTACCCAAACCTAGGGTCTCCAACTTTTCATGGCCATAACTCTCTAACCGTGAGGAATTATGTGACGTTCCACATACCAATGGAAATGACATGAAAAGCACTATCCAACTAGGATATTTTCCCTGACAAATTCACTTTCCTTCATCTCATTATTCCACAATTAAGTATTGGTTCTCTTACTCCACAAAGCGTCTTCCCGTGAGGGATTTCACCATAAGGGGACCACTTTGGAGTTCATCCATATTTACTTCTTATCAACAATGAAAAAACAATAATGAGTCATATTTACATCAAAAAATATTGGGTCCATTACCCAAACCTTTGTGCTACAGGTCTTTCTTCAAGGGTTGACATCAATGACAACCAACCTTAATCAACAAAATCACCCTCTAAATTGAAATGCAGTGCTACAAGTAGCATATTCATTTTTTGTTTTAGGATTAAAATTGTGACATTTTTTAAACTGTGGTCTAAAAAACCCCATTGGACATGTAATCATTGGGATTTCATTACTTGTAATAGTAATTGTAAATATGAAGATTTGTAGGTGATAATAAGAGTCACCCATTTGGGAATACCAATATCCATTTTTGTATATTTATTGAGCTTCAAGATAATGCAATAATATGTGTGTGGAGTTACGAGTTCTTCCAATACCTGGCTTGACAATGGTATTAGAGTGCAGGTTAACTCTATTATCTCTCTTGGCATTTTCTTTCCCCCAGTGTGCATAAACACCTTCCTCTACGTCCATATTCCCTCTAGTTCTATGATTGATTCCCTTTCTAGTCTATGTTTCATTCAAGTTTAGCACACCTCCCTCATTCTAGTCAGCTATACATGCACCACTAGGAAACCCTAATTCTTGCGATCATCGAATACTCCTGTCATTTTTTTGTTTCACTTAGTACAAAACCCTAACTCTTACAAACCATTCATTTGTGTGCTAGTTCATAGTGGGTTTAGTTCACTAAACCATCTATGTGAAACCATTCTCACCTCATGCGACTATTCCTCATTACTCTAGTGTTTTTTTTCATGTCATTGTTCATTGTTCACGCCCTCGATGACTACTCCATGATCATGCCACCCTGTATCCTTTTTTGTTGGCAAACCAAGGTGCTTATATTCAATACATGTGAAGTTAGTGATCCTATAACTCAAGCTTGTTGTAGAGCATCGGGACTCATGGATTCAAACATGAAGAGTATTATTGGTCGGATTTAATTATCGTTGGTGCCTCCAACCCATATACCCAATCCTATTGCAAAGCTACATACCCAAGCCTATTGTGCATATACCCTAACACAATATTCAAACATACATTGCAAGTGGTAGGATTCAAAACTCAAGGCTTCTTGGCATATTCCAACATTCAAGAAGTGAGGCATTTATCTTCTGACAATTACCCAAAATGCAGCTCAATGGTTTCTACAACCTCAACTATTGTTAATTCCTAAAACCTATGCACACAATGATGAAATAAGATTGGGTTTTCCCAAGTAGATTTGTTGTTGATTGAAATCCACACAATGGGTTGGATATTTATTGGGAACTCACTCAAACATTCACATACCAACATGATTTTTTTTCTTCAATCTTGATATCACTTAGTAAATTATTGTTCCATATTTCATGACACTTCTTTCCCACACAACCTTCAAGAGTCTGTGCAATCCACGACCATTTTTTCAGTCCATATTCTTCAGCAAGATAGAATATCCTCTTGATTTTGAGTGGCACCGATACAACATTTGGAATCCATTTTCAATCTCCAATCGATCTTGAAGAAGACATATCTGAGGCACTTTCTTCTTTTCATATGTCAAGTAAGAAATGAAAGGACGTGTAAAGAATCTCAAAGGAAAGGGGGGTTGGCATAATCTTCATTAGAGATTTGATCTTCATTGTACCCATTGTAAAAGGAATGGGTCACATGAAGCAACTGACTGCAGAGTTCCATGGGAGAATATTAAAGAATAAATACAAAATTAGAAATAAGACGAAGGTAAAACTTCAGAACCAGTGAAACATAAATAACCTACTCATTACATTGTTTCCCATTACAATATAAGAGTAACTGAAAAAATGTTTAATGCTTCATTTTCTTCTTGGGGAGCTGCATGGCTTCTAGACATAGGTGAAACCTCCCACATGACATTCTAAAGAAACTTCTTCAAAGACTTCGATAAAAATGTAGATGGCATAGTTTATTTTTCCGATAGATCAAGTCTCAAACCTTCAGGAATGGGCACCATCAGGCTTAAGTTGGTTGGAATCCCTGATTTTCTTCTGCATAATGTACTCTATATTTCTGAGTTGCAAAGGAACTTTCTATCCCTTATGCACATCCAATATCAAGGCCACTCTGTTCATATGTTCGATGAAAAAGTTGAAATAAGGAAGGACTCTGACAACTTGGTTGTCAATAACAGAATGGAAGATGGAATATTGTTGAAACTGAAAGGGACATTTTCCCATACGAAAAATGTTGCATACCTCTCTCATCATGATGCATGTATAATTCCATATAGTACTTTTTGGCATGATATATTTTCCCATATTAATTATGATAGTCTTCATTTCTTGAGAAAGAATGGTGTTTTTGGTTTTCCTACTATTCCTAGCAAATTGAAGCAACGTGATGCTTGTATACTTGGAAAACACAAAAAAAAAACCATTTCATGGGTCTACTTCTAGAGCATGTAGAAAACTTGAAATTATTCATTATGATTTGCTTGGCCCTATGCATGTTCCTTCTGCAAATGGAAATATATATATCATGACTTGTATTGATGATTACACCAAAATGTGTCGGGTATACTTGTTGAAAGAAAAAATTTAAGATTTTGAAACTTTTAAAAAATTTCATGTATGCATTCAAAATGAAAGAGAATATACATCTAATGAATTTGAAATGTACCTTCACCAACATGGGATAAAACATCAAACCATATTTCCATACAATCCCCAACATAATGGTGTGGTTGAATGAATGAATAAGACACTCCTAAATAAGGTTTGTTCCATGATGTTTTTCAAGAATGTTAAATTGATGTTTTGGGATGATGCAGTTATGTGTGCAGTTTATGTGAAAAATGGGTATCCATATCATTCTCTTAAAAACAAGAATCCATATGAAATGTGGTATGGTCACATTCCTTTGGTGAGGCATCTCAGGGTCTTTTGTTCCACCTGTTATGCCTTGATTCCTAAGGAGAAAAGAATCAATCTTGATGCAAGGAGTTGGAAGTGTATATTATTGGGGTACTCAAATACCACCAAGGGATATCATCTTTATGATGATACAAACAATAAATTTATCCTCTCTAGAGATGTAATCGTTCTTGAATCCTCCAATAATGATGAAATTGTTGAGAGGCAAATTGATCATATAGACATATTCACAAGTGTAAAAACATATCATGAAATTGATCATAATATTCCACATCTTGAAGGGGGGTCCCTATCTTTAGTAAATCTCTAGAATCTCCTTTTGAATCACCTTATTCCCCACATGAAGAAGTTCCCTCCACTTCATTGGAACCTGAATTTCATTTGTATGATGTGATCAAGAGGATTGAAAAGTTGAGGCTTGATGAGAACTCGACACCATCTCAATCAATTGAGAAACATGGACCATCTCATAAATGTCCACCAAAATGGCTCACAAAAACACTTGAATGTTTTCATCCTTATAAGGTTGGAAAGACAAGAATTGAAATTTTTTCAAGACAATATGGAGGTAATGAAGATAATTCAAACTCAAGAGATGTAGATGACATGGATTTTTTGTATAACTGTGAGTTGAGTTTATCTACTAACCTTGAACCGACTTCCTTTAAAGAAGCCACATCTAATGATGAATGGAAATAATCCATGTAGAAGGAATATGATGCTCTTATCAAGAATGGCACATGGAAGTTGGTGCATTCTCCATTTAGAACCAAACCAATCGATTGCAAGTGGGTATTCAAGAAAAAGTACATATCAGATGGATCACTTGACAAGAAAAAAGAAAGGCTTTTGGAAAAAGGATTTGAACATAAAGAAGGTGTTGATTATGAGGAGAATTTTTTCCCCATAGAAAAATGGGCTACCATTCGTACTTTATTTTGAATGGAAACAAAAAATAGATGGAAAAATCATCAAATGAATGTGAAGACTACTTTCTTGAATGGAGAATTGAAAGAGAATGTTTTCATGTCTTATATAGAATGCTTTGTTGTGAAGGGACAAGAACATTAGGTATGCAAGATCATCAAATCCTTATATGGCCTGAAAAAAGAACTGCGAGCATGGTATGAAAAGTTAATTGAGCTTCTTCTAAAATTGAATTTCAAGCATTTCAATATTGACGATGCAACATTGTTTGTCAAGAAATATGGAAAAACTATTGTATATCTTGTAGTATATGTAGATGATCTGTTAATAACAGGGAAAAATGAAAGCTACATTGCATCCATAAAGAAAGAGTTGAAGAAGGGATTTAAGATGATATATTTGGGACATATTCACTACTATTTGGGCATTGAGGTGATTCAAAATCTAAAGTACATATTCATCTCCCAGAAGAAGTATATTGGAGAAATGTTGAACAAGTTTGGCATGGTTGAGTGCAATCTTGTTTCTACTCCAATGGAAAATAATTTGAAACTTACATCAAAAGAAGGGAATGGATTTGAGGATGCAACCAAGTATAGACAACTTGTGGAAACCATTATCTATCTTACTACCACCAAACCAGGCATTTCATTTGTTGTTGGGATCATTTCCAGGTTCATGTAAAATTCTAGTGAAGGACATTGGTTTTCTGCAAAAAGAGTTCTAAAATACTTGAAGGGAACTCAGGATTTTGGACTTAGGTATTCTAAGGTAGATGACTTCACCCTGATCAAATATTCTGATTCAAACTTTTTTGGGGATAGGGAAAATGGAGTGTCAAATTTAGGCTATCTCATGAGTCTTATATCAAAAATTGTCTCCTAGAGATCATGTAAATAGTCAATTCCATAAAATTCAACAACAAAGGAAAAATATGTGGAATTTGTAGAAGCAGTGAAGGAGATTGTGTGGCTCATGAAAATACTTCAATATTTGTAGGAGAAACAAGTGAATTCTACTCCTCTTCTAGTTGACAATACGTCCACAATCAATTTGGCCAAGAATCCAAGATTCCATGATTAAACTAAGCACATCAACACAAACTGTCACCTGATTTGATATCATATAGAGGCCAAAACCATTCACTTGAGACATTATTCCACAAATGAAAAAATTGCAAACATCTTCACCAAAGTTCTCAGAAGAGAAAAAATTGAAAAGTTCAAAATGATGTTTGGATTCACAAACACCCCTTTGGATTAAGGGGGGAAATTTGCACACATAATCCTTGGGATTTTGTTAATTGTAACATTAATTGTAAATATGAAGAGTCGTAGGTGATAGGAAGAGTCACCCATTAGGGAATACCAACAATCATTTTTTGTATATTTATTGAGCTTCAAGCTAATGAAATAATATGTGTGTGGACTTACGAGTTTTGGAAATACATGACTTGATAAAACCAACACTTTTGCAAATAAAATTATAAAAAGTAGAAAATAAACAAATAAATAAAACAAATATATAGAGAACAACCCCAAAAATCATCTTTTTTTTTAATACACACACACACACACAACCTATTACAATTTCACGAATTTTGATCCTCTATTGTTGAAATGTTTATAGGATGTACTCTGAGATGTCATCTTTAGGTTCCCATTGGTCTAATTCAATTTGAACCTTTCAAGGGAAATTTATGCTTGCATGACTATAACTTCTTGTTTTTTCCCTATTTCAAAGAGAAAACTTGTATAGACTGCCATATCATCAATAACATGGAACATCTTGCTAGATTTACATACATCTATTTTAACTTGAACACATGTTTGAGATTAGTTTTAGGGACAAAATAAAACCCTAACTTCCATAGCCTATAAATCCCAAAGTATAACGAACCAAAATCTAAAATTTTGGCAAATCTAGTTCACTATGTCTTATCTGCGTCCTAAAAATTCAATGGAAAAAAGTTGGAGTGAAAATGTTAATATGAATTATTTAAATGAGCCAAACCCAAGGATCATTTGCTTTGATACCAAATGTTATGTACCAAATCCCTAGAATAGCATAATGAACCAAAGTACACACAATGTACACCAAATGTGAGCATGGAACAACACTTCACAATATATAAGAGAGATGATTTATATGATAACTCCTTAAGGGATAAAATAACCTAATTCAAATACCCCAATACATTCATATATCGACTAAATCACCTATTCACATGTTCATATAAATAATGACTACAATAACCTCTATATATACTTATTCTCCCTTGTTGTACATGTGATCACTTTATTAGGCAAATCCTTGTTTCTTCTTAAAATCAACATTTCTTTAAGAAACTTGTTTTCTTCTACATTCTTGAAAATCATAGCGAGGCATGGAAGTTGCAACATCCTCCTGAATATTGAAGGGGACAAAGAAATTGGTGACTTCCCTTGTATTTGAATGATTCCCTTCTCTGTGTCGAACTTATCAACACACCAAATTATTAGTTCTTTGAAGTTTTCTACCTCAGGTACACACCCGACCAATGCAATGCTTTAACTCTAGACCTTGTTTATTTCCTTCTCTACAAGGGGAAGAGACAAATACCACTTATATTCCTGTGACTGTTGGAGTTACTTGAAACACACCTAGTATTTATTTTTCCTAAGGTTTTTCCTTGTTTATTAGTCATAATTAGTCATTATCCAGTCTCCTATATTTTAGGGGATAATATTCCACCTAGAGAATATTCTCTTTCAGTTGACACTTTAGTTTGACTAGTTGAGTTGAGTTTAGATGTTGCATTGGTTTTGTCACCATGCAACATTGGGATCATCACAAGCTAATGCGCACTTTCCTTGGGATCATCACCAAACTAGCACATTACCCTTGATTTCCTAAGTTAACTCCTCACTACTCTTTGTTCATTAAGTTAACTGAAGACTAATTGACTAGTTAACTCAACTAGGTGGCAGTTCACTCCCGTAACTACCTGAGAGACTAGACTAGGTGGTATTTTACTCTCGTAACTACTGGTGTGTGTCCATATCACTCTAGACCACCACTATGGATCATTAGTTACTCATGTATCTTATATCTATTGTAAATTATTCACTCTTTTAGTGTGGAATACGGTTAATTAGAATTTTTCCATTCTTTCTCTCCTCCTTCTTCTTTTTTCAATTCTCTCTGCAAATGTGTGTATTATTGTTTAGCTAGATATGTTCTATGCAGGTTCAACACATTTACATGGTATCAGAGCCGACAAACTGCTAAGCAAAATCTACACCAAAATTGTTTGCAGGTACAAAAGATTGAAGACAACAAAAAGATGGATTATTCGCCAAAAATACTTCTTGCGCCTCTGTTGTTGGGGAAAAACACCCTACGGACTAGAAAATAGAGTTCAAACTTTGCATGCAGATATGATCGAATAGAAATTACTTTCTACCGTCATCCCTAGAAATCCCCTTTTCTTAGTAAATGCATGGAAAGATCAACCTACCTCGTTACCGGCGTTTGATGTCGATCCTCCATTGTGCTTGATTACTTGTTCACAATGCTCCTTCCAAAGTTGACCTGCATTCAAGATGAGAAACAACTATGCATGCATACTACTTATATACTAATGGGTTAGAAATCAAACATAAACTAATCAAACCATAAAAATTTCATGAATTGGGACGGGAAAAGCATTCTCTTTATTACTTAAAATGAGTCAACTTACAAAAATTGAGACCAACCACTGCTCCTTGAACCTGATCCTAGGCTTCTCTTCTTTTGTTCTTCAACTCCTTTGCTTTAAATATCCTTTGGCATTAGGAAAGGATAAAGGGTTGGGACAATGGAATACGTAAATGGGCAGAGTTTCTTTGCTATATTTTTCCTCTCCCAAATGGTACCCCAACCCCTTCTTTTATAGGCTAGAAGGAGATAGGTATTTGGAAGAACCCTTGGCCATGCATGGCCGGGAGTTTTAGTTAACTCACCCATAGCCTTTTGTTCCATCGACAACTTTCATTTTTTCATGCTTTTGTCGGTCCATGTGGGCTATTTTGGGTCAACCAGCATGTACACACGTGCAGTAATGAGTTAGGGCGCATGGGCCTTTATTCAAGAGGATTTTCAAAGAGTTGTTCAACAGTGTTTTGGAAAATAAGGGATATGAGTTGGCCTAATGCCAGGTAAGCATGTGTGGTGCAATTTAGGGTTATAACAGATGCCCCCTAATGTGTGAGGTCAGAAGAGCATCTGATGGATGAAATACATTACCAATCTTTACTGATGTGCCGAATTATTGAGCCCAAGGATCAGGAACCGAGAGGTGTCATCTGCAAAATAACAAATGTCTCACCGAGGTAGGCATACCCATGCTCGGGATAAAAAGAGAACCATGGCTACCAATAAAATACACTGTAGATCCATGTCAAATAAATATAAAGAGTAGCCGTGAACAATACACAATGGAGCTACATCTCGAAATCAGAAAGACATACATATAAAGTATCCATCTTTCAGAAGTTGATTCGGCCTGATGGCTGGAGATGAGATCTTCAGAGCTCAAACAACAACTTCAAAATATTCCAAAAACTCAGGTAGGAGTGTAATATGAGTGTATGACTGCACTACCCATAGGTCTTCGACAACTCGTCGGTCATGGACTTGATAATCTTGATGATCGGACTGAAGGCTTCAGTGATTTTGAACAAGGACTTGATTGGACATTTTGGATGGCTGGGTATGCGGACAAGAGACATATTGCAGAGGGGCTGACTTAGGCTTAGTGACAAACTTCCCTTGGAAAATAACACAATAAGTGATGAGACTCAGGCAGCATATATGTTAATCATAAGTCTACGAAGTAGGAGGCAACGCAAATCGCTCTCATATAACTCCTGAATCACTCGAAATGGTTTTTGGTATAAAGAAACTGATAAGGGAGGCCAAAAAAGTGACAAAAAGAGGCCGAAAAGTCTATAAATAGAAGCTGGAAACTCATTATCACCATTGCTAATTTGGAAATTGACTCTGGAGCCAAAATACCCCCTTTGCTAAAAATGGTGATTCGGAGAGCTACAATGGACGAAACAAACTTCCGCTTGGACCAAGTAAGTACAAACTCCCCTATCTAGCTATTCAATTCTTCAATTTTGCATTTTCTTTCATTTTTTGGGTGGGTGCTGACCTTTAAAAAGGTCAGCCCTAGGTACACGCGGGTTGTCTCTGGACAGGCCGTGTGTACACTCAGGCAGAGTAAAGGCTGCCCGCATGTACATGTGACTATCACCTCTACAGCTTGCGTGGACCCCCCTTTTGTAGCAAAAAAAAGAACTAAAGGGCAAGTACTGACCCTCCTGAACTTTGGTGTGTTGGCAGGATGTATGTCCAGTGGAGGGAAAGGGAGCATGAAGCAATCAGTGAGTTGGTTGTGGGAGATCCGAATGTTGTGGTCATGTTGATGCAATGTGGTTTACTGAAGTTATTCCTATGTCCATTTATGCGAGCGCAACCAAGTCTATTGAATGCCTTGATTGAATACTAGCACCCTGATGCAAAGGCCTTCATGCTAGAGGGGAAATCATTGGTGCCCACCACCGAGGATATCTACTTCTTGACTGGCCTCTCAAGGAGAGGGGAACCATTCAACTTCCGGACGTTTCCTGTGGGACCGGATAACATAGCAACACTGATAGTCGAGCACTGTGAGGCTAGGACTAACCGTGTGAGCTCCCAGGTGCCCATCAGTAAGATCACTAACCTATCGTTGTAGGTGATATTATTACTAATTGGGGGTATTACCGGTTTAGCAGCCTTGCATCAGGCATCTCGCGCATAGATGAACTGTGCTATCCAATGCTTGAATGCACAGATTTTTTACTGGAGTACCACACTAATGGAGTGTATGAAGAGGCAATTAACAGATTGTCAACAACGGACACAGAGGAATTTTGGGTTCGGGACGATTTTGTGTTCATTCTTCTTTGAGAAAGTTCGGAGCTTTAGTCCTCGGGAAGTGGTATGAGGACATCAAGCTTCTTTCCCTGCAGTGTATAGATGGGCAGTATTACTGCCGCGATAGGGTGGTGGAATGACCAATGAGTCCTTCGATGATGAATTCTTTGTGTGGCTATCACAGCAGATCCCTGTGATCGAGGATTACCCATATGCAGGGATAGATTTTTCTAGAGATCCTGAGATACCCGTGTCTCCTAGTGAGGAGCAAGGGGAGATGGGTAAGTCTCCACCTTTGTAGTGTTTTTGTTTTCATATGTAATTTTTATGTAATTTTTGTTATATATATCATTTTTTTTGTATGCCAGATTATTTGACGGGTATACGTTTGTTGCATGTAGATGTGGGACCCGTGTGACCTGTCGATTATGCATGGAACAGGCATTGTCCTCGGCCAAAAGCCGCAGTTGTTGCCACCTAGGGAGAAATAGTAGCAGGGAACCTCCCAGCCGGGGAGGCTAAGAGGGTCCTTAGACGAGTTGAGTGGAACTTCACTGCACTCACTCACATAGTCCCGATGGAAGAGATAAAGGACCTATCACCATCCATGCAGCCTCATGTAGTGGGGGAACCTCGGACGTGGGTCCGATTGTTTAGGCGTTTAGCCCATGCTGTGGACTATTATAACAGGGCCCATAGGCCCTGAACCTATTTAGACTTTTTACGTGCCACGAGCACTTACTTGTATATATTTTTTGAGGGCATAAGCCCTGTGACTCGTTATTAGTCCCATTTTTTAGACGCTTGCATCCATCTATGTACTGTGGTTATTTTATGATGTTATATAAGATTTTTTGATCTTTTGTGTCTTATGGATCACGTGTGCAAAAATGTATTTACATGCTTATGCAAATGTTCTTTCATATGTGTGCAAGATTCCAATCTAAAATTTGATTAGCTAGAGTATATGTAATTTGGTTTAATCTCCTAGGAACATGAAAATATGTAATATAATCAAAGTTTCGTTCTAAGAGATGTACCCTAAGGAATCGTCAGTGTAAAGTTGGATCATGAACCTAGTATACTCTGTTTAGCTGTGACACAACCAGTTGAGCGTCGAGATAGACCCGGAGATGAGAGACACCCAATGACAAGGCGTCACGAAGCAACTCAATAATTTCACTATACTCGGCGACATTATTTGTGGTGTCAACTAAGAATATACCTTCGGAAGATAACAATTGGCCTTGAGGTGTAAAGATTACCCAAGCTGCGGAGGCAAGCCTCCAAGTGTGCCGACTAGCACTGTCTACATACCCAACAAACACCTCAGAATCACTTGACATCTTCCATATTGACGAAAGATAACATCAATGACACGTCCATAACACTTAAAAGAAACTAAAAAGTAATAGTACAAAGGCTATACATATGTTACAAAAAGTTACCCATAGTGACCTGCCTATGAGTAATACTTCTTGAGGTAGAGCCCATTTCTAGGCTCCGCCAAAGCATTCCCTTCAAAATCAACCAAACGATAAGCACCCTTTTTTAAAACCTCTTTTATGATGAAGGGTCTGAACCACATGGGTTTGAATTTTCCTGCCCCCAGGGATTCCTTATCTTGGTCATAGACCAAGACAAGGTCGCCTTCAGAGAAAATCCGAGGATGAACGGACCTATCATACTGACACTTGACCTTATGTTTGTGAGCCTCGTTGGCCATGTCCGCATCACGACGTTGCTCATTGAGCTGCTCAAGGTGTACTAACCATTCTTCAAGTGGAGAAGTGTCTGGCAATAATTGTACTGCCAATTTCAGAGATGGGATCTGACATTCGATGGGCAAGACTGCCTCCAACCCGTAAATGAGTTAAAAAGGTGAGAAACCGGTTGCAGTCTTAACAGATGTTCAGTAATCCCATAATGCCGAGTATAACATCAAATGCCAATTTGACTTGGCTGAGTTGATAGTTCGTTGTAGAATAGTCTTAAGAGTTTTTTTTACAGCCTCTACTTGCCCATTGGCCTGGGGATAGTAAGGTGATGAATGCTCTTGCCGTAACCCAAGATTTGAGGTTAATTCGGTCATCATTTGGTTCTGAAAGTGACTTCCATGGTCAGTGACAATCTCTCTCAGGACGCCGAACCTTGCTATGATCTGGTTGAATAAGAAGAGAGTTGCAGTCTCTCCATCATCTTTAAACATTGGCATAGCTTCAACCCACTTAGTGAAGTAGTCGACAACTATGATGATATAGAGGTGCCCCCTTGCTGATGGGGGGTTGCAAGTAGTGTAATCAATCCCCCACTTGGTGAAGGGACCAACTGTGATGACAGGAAACATAGGAGCAGGATGCGCCCTCATCTTCTGAAAGAAGACTTGGCACGGATGGCACTTCTTGACCGATTCTATACAATCTTTGATAAGTGTCGGCCAGAAGTAACCTACTCGTAGAATATTTTGGGTTGTTGCTAGCCCAGACAAATGACCACCACAAGCTCTGGTATGGAAATCATTGAGCATGATGACTGCCTCCTCATGTGTGATACATCGATGTAAGATGCAGTCTACACCTCTCCGATACAGCATATTATTGAGTATGAGATAATTCTTAGCCTGATGGCGTATACGCTGACGCTCATCACGAGAAGCAGAAGTGGGGCACTTCAAATTCTAGAGATAGATAAGTATATCTACGTACCAGGGATCTGAAGATGTGATCAAAAACATATCTCCCTGGATAGGCGATTCTTCAGGCACAATGTCACCTGACTCAATCGAAAGTTCTGAAATAAGCTCTGTGAAGACCAATGACTTTTTGGACTTTGCTGAAACGAAGTCTAAGTCAAATTCCTGGAGGATGACTATCCATCTACTGATTTTTCCGCCTATAACCCATCCTGTCAACATGTACTGGAATGGATTCACGACAACAATGATGGTGGTCTTGTGAAACAGAACATAATGATGAAACCATTGAACAACATGAACTGATGCCAACACAAGTTTTTCGATATGAGAATAATTGAGTTCTGGTCCTACGAGGCCTCAGCTCAGGTAATAGATCACGTATTCTAAGAACGAATCATCTTCCTGAACTAAAGCCATGCCAATGGTTGACTCTGCGACAGCCAGATATAATAATAAATCTTTGTTATAGTTAGGTGGCCATAGCAGAGGTGCAATTGTGATGGCGTGTTTTAATACGTCGAAAGAGCATTGAGCGGCTTCGCCCCAAAAAAAAGGAATGTCTTTCTTCAATAAACGCATAAATCCCTTGGTGATTTCGGCATAGTTGGTGATGAAGCGTCGTAAGAAGTTTTCCTTGCCTTGTAGACTCTGAAGTTGTAGGATTTTGCGTGGGGGGGGGCAACTGGATTATTGCCTCCACCTTGAGAGGATCGACCATGATCCATGTTGTTGATACAATGAAACCTAACAAATGTCCTGATGTTATGCAGAAGCTCCACTTGTTTGGATTCAAGCGAATCCTAAAGTAGCGACAACGTTCGAAGATTAGTCTAAGGTGTGTAGAATGATCCATTCTCTTGCAAGATCGTGATGCTAAATCATCTATATAGGCCTCAACTATATGCTTGAGATCATGAAAAGTGAAAGACATGGCCCACTGGAAGGTGGCGCCAGCATTTTTAAGACCAAAAGGCATCTTACGATATGCGAATGTACCCCATGGACAAATGAATGTTGTTTTGTGTTGGTCTTTGGGTTTGATTTGGATTTGATTATATCCTGAAAAACCATCCATGAAAGAAAAGGCTTCGCAACCAGCACATTCATCAATGATCTTTCCGATGAATGGTGTTGGAAAATTATCTTTGGGACATGCCTTGTTCAAATCATGGAAATCAGTACATACAAAAATCGTGCCTTGTTTTTTATTGACCGGCACACCCATTGAGTCAAATGGATAGGATAGATAAAACTTGCCTTTAGCAATTTCTCAACCTCAATCTTGATGGCTGCTGCTTTCTTGGGATTAACTGGACGAAGTTTCTATCGAACAGGCTTGGCATCAGGATACGTTGTGATTTCATGTTCAACTATTTTTGGATCGATACCTGGAATTTCCTCATAAGACCAGGAAAAAACGTCACAAAATTCTTTGAAAAGATCCGTGTAGATTTGAATCTCTTCGGGGGAGCAATCTGCTCCAACGAAGACGATCTCCATGACACCAGGGTTTCGGGAGATGTTGATTGGTATAGTTTCAGCAATAGTTTCCATATTTCCCTCAGCATAAATTTCATGTGTAGCTAGGAGGTTAATAGGACACGGTTGATCTCCCATCATGGTCACGGTTAATTCTCCTGCTTCGATTCGGATTAACTCTGGGAGAAAATATGATCTGTGATGAAGATCTTCCCAAGGTTTGTCTGGACTAGTCATTACTTCGATTACTGCTTCATCAAAAGGCAAGACTAATTCTAACGAATTGATGTTAGTGAGAGAACCCTTAGCCCAAATAGGCTCTAAAAATGGATCTAACTCTTGTGCAGGAGTCAGATCAATGTTAGTTGAAGCTTGCTAAACTAAAGAGTACTCTACTTTAGCGGCAGACAAGGGCATGGACATGTCGGGGTACCCTATCTCATCCATCATGGCTGATGGGGAAGGAAGATCCCATGGATCCTCAAATTAAGTCGTGCGGAACGATGAAACTTGAAAAATATCAACCTTATGGTGACTAGATATAAATTTGATATCGCCCTACGGAGGTGGGTAATCGAAGGTACCCATCAAAGATGGGCACAAACCAACTCCTACGTTGATAACACCTGGTTGAGGATTATCAATCATCGGGAACATGGATGCCCCCAAAGCTGGGTCAGGTCTGGAGAAAGACAATTCATCGATGGTCACTATCCGGCCCTTGTGTTGAAATAACAAGACCCAGAAAACTGTAGCAACCATACCTTGCATAGCATAAGTCCAATTGCGTCCTAACAAGAGGTTATAGTCAAGGGGAGCCTCGACTACCTCTACTTCGACACACATAGTCTTCCCTCCTAACTGCACGGGGAAAGAAGGAATGATGCCATGTGGTTGGAATGAACGACCATCGAAAGCAGTGAGGAGAGTAGGTGATGGAGACAAAATGGGCTTGCCAATGGCCTTCCAACATGCCAACGACATAACGCATGTCGAGGCGCGCTCATCGACCACCATTTGGAAGATATTTCGTATAAAAAATTTCATGGGGTAAGCCACTACTATCTGAAAGGCTACATGGTAAGGCAAACGAGGTTTTAATTCAGTTGTATCTAACATGATGGTACCCGGATTACAAGTCTCAGTAGAGCCCAAAGTAGTTAACAAAGATTTCCTCTGAGAAGGGCAACTTTGGAGGACCTCCAAAGCAGACATTGCACAAGGGGTTTGTGATAAATCTTCCACCACAGAGTAGTTATGGGCGGCCCTTGCATTTGGGTTATGAGAAGCCTTTTTAAATGCACCTTTTGGAATGTGTGTCATTGTTTCTCCCAACGTCTTCTCAATCTGTAGAGGAAGAGATGGGAGGTCAACTTCTTTTCCCTTCTCAGAAGCGGTTGGTTTACTATAATCGTGCGCTCTAGTCGATATGAAAGCATCACCCCTAACCATATATACGTTTGTTGATGAGGGGTTGTTCAGAGGTGGGCATTTTTCCTGGCTGCCCCCTTCCGTACTTGCAGAGGCATGAGTTAGATTTTTCCCATGTTGAAATGGGTTTGTCAACACCGCCTGTTGTTTCAGCGTGACAAATGTTTGGGCCTCTGCAAGTGGTCTTCTGTGCACAAGTTGCAAGGATACCTCGCCTTCCATTTTTCATTGTTGTCCCCTCCAACATTATCATTGGGTTTTATATCCCCCTTACCCTTCTTTCGTTGTTTTTTCTTCTCTTCAGGCTGCTGGGGGGCCTTTGGGTTAGTCGACTGCGACGTTTGGGTAGGGGGAGCAGCCAAAGCAGTCATTTGGATGACCACTGTGTGTTTTATGGATAACTGTTGCAACTTTTTTGTCAATTGCTCAGAGGGCTTGGTTTGTGTTGAACCGACAATACCATCGGCATGCGGTCCAACTCTCTGTCTATTTTTATCTAGTATTGAACATGGCGCATCTGGAAAGATGTTGTATAATAAACCGGACTGAGAATAGATGAGCTCAAATTGTTGAGCCCTCATGATGGAATCTTCTTCAGAGAAAACTCTGGATGTCGCGATGTCTTTGGATAACTGTGGGACCAAAGACTTAAGGAACCACTCAAGAAGGAATGTTGGTGGGACTGGTATCTTGATTAAACTCTTCCAGCGTCTCCATTCTCGAATGTGATCAGAGATATGGTCCGTTGTTGTCTGTTTGAAATTAGCGAGAAGCTTTGTGCCAGCATCATATATCATAGGTAACTGGAAATGGTTAAGGAAAGACATCGCCAGTTCGCCAAAAGAAGAGTATCTTGAGTGATCGAGCTCAATGTACCATTTCACGGCACTCCCAATGAGAGTACGTTGAAACAATTGCAACTGTACGGAGTCGTATTTCAATGAGTTAGATGAGCACCAAATATGAAAGGTAGTCACATGATCTCCTGGATCTTCATTAGGCTTGGCTTCGAACTTTGGAATGTATGAAGGCAACTTTGTCGGCATAGGAGGCCAATGTGGATCATGACAAATAGGGTCATTCAACAACCTTGTCAAATCTGGCAAGTGTAAAGTTGTCAGGAATGGTAGTTTGGGTTATTGCTGATAACCTGGGAAAAAGGGTCCTGGAGTTTGACTGGCACCAGGTTGCCAAGAAAATTTTGGTTGCTATCCCGGATTCTGGTAGAAACCATGGCCCTAGCCAGTGTAAGGATTTTTCATCTGTGGAGACATCATCGGCTGATTTCTCAAATAGGACATGGATTGTTGGGCATGCATTGTATTCGAAGGACTTTGGGAAGGATTACCCCATGCCAGTATCATGGGGATAGGCATAGTAGTTTGTCTGGGGTTCCCTTGATTGTGGAAAGAATTACCCCGGATCGGCATTCCATAGGATGGAACAGATCCTTGCCCTGAATTCCAAGGTCCTTCTAGGTTTGCTCCCTATGCAGGAATAGTACCCTGCATAGGAGTAGATTGTCCAAAATTGGGGTTGCCCCCAGTTGGGAAAGTAACTGATGAGAAGGTGTTGTTACCAAACGTTTCATTCCAAGAAAATGGTGTCGAACCTACCGGTATACTATGCGAAGGTGGTCCTTGACTCCTCGCTCCAAATAAACTATTGTGTGTAGGTTGCCTGGCGGATTGTTGATGCGAACCACTGAGTGAAGGGGACGAAGGAGGGATATGACCTACTGCATAAGGAAAAGTGTTAAAAGGGATAGGATTGCTCCCCATGTGATTTGCAGAGGAGCACTAGAGCTCCCTGCCCCTAGACCCAAAGTCTGTAAGGTGGAGTAGGAAAGTACAGGACTTGTACCCGAACTAGGCATACCGTATGAGAACGGAGGGCCTATCGCACTAGGTGTAAAAGGGGTTGTGGCTACCACCAAAGACGAGTTCAGACCACTATGTGAAGTAGTTGCGGTCAAGAACATGGTGGCTCGGACCGACGATGGTAGGTTAGGAGATGACTCTCCTGTGGTGACAACCGTGGTGGGAATTGAAGAATTCTCAGAAGAAGTAACAACATTTGTTTCCATTGCTGTGTGCGGCACTGTCTGGCGCTCGTGAAATTGAATTGGTACAATAAAAGGTGCCAAGAGATCAGTGGTTGGGGTTTCAACTGAGCCAAGAGAGATTGCTTCAAGGTCCAAAATGGTTGATTCCTCTGGGGGTTGTTCGGGAACAATGGTTTGTAACCCGGTCGCTTCAAAAGATCCTTGTTGGTCTAGCTTCCACCTTAATGGTGGCGGGGGTGGCTCCAGTGTAACCGGCGGTAGGCCAAGAATCCTTCGTGACCGGTGGAGCTCGGGATCCTCCACTGTGTGAGAAGATCCAAGACACTCTAAGGTAGTCTAAATGCTCAAAAGTAACACACACTAAGAAAAAAGTCCCTAGAAGATAAGACAAGCACACACTAAATTAATTGGAAGAATAGTTACAACAGCCAACACTAGAGCAACTTACCGGTGCAAGTGCAACTCAAACACAGAAGCACCCTGTAGTGTACCTTTTTGCTTACCCAGAGCTTAACGCACTATGTAACAGTCTGTACACACCCTTCTCTATAATTCATACATGCATTATATAATCACATTGTTATAACCCTAAAATGCACCACACATGCTTACCTGGCATCAGGCCAACTCATGCCTCTTCCTAGCCAAATCCATGCTGAATAAAACCTCAAAAAACCACTTAAATCAAGCAACCCGCGCCCTAACCTCTCACTGGACGCGTTGGACCGCTTGCTGGCCTTATACTGCACGCGGGTGACCGCGGGCTAGCCCACTACAACCCGCGTTTACCTAACAAAGCAAAAAATCAGGAAAGTTTCTGCCGGGACGAAGACCGTTTTGTCAGTTAACTGGAACTCCCAGCCATGCATGGCCGAGAGTTCGCCAAAAACCCTAGCTCCTTCTAGCCTATAAAAGGAGGGGTAGGGGTACTATTCAAGAAGGAAAAATCATAGCAAAGAAACTCTGCCAAAATTGCCAAGTCCATTATTGTCCCAACCCTTTAGCCTTTCCTCAAGCTTTAGGAGAATTCAAGCAAAGCAGTTGGAGGAAAAAGAAGAGGAGGAGCCCAGGATCAGGATCGAGGAACGGTGGCCGATCTCAAAAATCATTGTAAGTTGGTTCATATTGAGATCAATAAAAAGATACTTTTCCCGTCCCAAATACATGAGTCTTATATGTTTTATATGATTTGTGTTTAATATCTAACCCCCTAGTAGAACAATAGCATGCATGCATAGTTTTGTCTTGATTGCATGACCGCTTTGTGGAAGGAGCAGAAGCAGCAAGGAGATAAAGCTCAACGGAGGATCTACACCAACCGTCAATAAAAAGGTTAGTTAGTTCTTCCCTTGTTTGTTTAAAGAAAAGGGGTTTAGATTCAGGGTAGTAGGTTAAAGGTAGCTTATGAAGGGTCATGATCTGCGTACAATTTTAAATCCCTAGCTTGTTAGTCCGTAGGGTAGAATACCCCACAACAGAATTGGCGACTCCACTGGGGATATTTTACTCTTAGGGTTTCCGGATTTGGTTAAAGATCTTTTGGGTAGTTTAAAGAAGTTCAGTTTATGTTTCTTTGTTTATTTTGTTTCCTGTTAGATCAATGCTAGCAGGGAACCTGGTTATCAATACCAGTTTTCCTTGACTGACGCTTGACATTCATTCTTGGGACACACAGAGGTACCCGCGGCCTGCAGAAGCCCTGCCCGCGGGTAACCCGCGCCCTAACCTTCTACAGCCCGCGGTTGACCACTTGCTGTAGTGGTTCCAGTAGCGTGTAGAGCCTAGGAAGCTTAAGAGGTAGTCTCCTCTTCCCTGTTAGAAGTTTACCTTCTCAGGGGGATTTCTGGATCCTCTCTGGGTCTTGATTAGTTTACTGTCTTACTTTCAGTTTGCCTTATTGTTTTGGTTGTTCTTTGCATTTGTTTTCTTTTGTGCAAATTTTCCTTTTCTGTCGAAATATAAACATCCAAGCCTTTAGGAGACCCTGGTTGTCAATACCAGAGGCCTCTTTCAAGTCTGGGCTGCCTGTGTTTGATTTTTTCTCAGATTTTATACCTACCCGCAGGCTGAGTCAGTTCTGAGTGCGGGTACCCGCGTGCTGTTATAGCTCAGTACGCGGTTGACCGCGTGCTGTCTTGGTGACAGTCGTGGGTCTGTCTGGTTTCTTTTCAGCCTAGGTGGGGCATTCATCCCCTCCTGTGGTGAGAAGTGCTCCTTTCAGGGTTTGGAGTCTGGGGGGACATAGTCAACAGGTTAGGGTATCTTATCCTTAGCTTGTGTTTGTTAGTTGATGTTTTGATAGAAAAGACAAAAGAGAAAAATATTTGTTTTATGGTTTTTAGGCAAGTGTTAGAATCGATGTTGTTGAGATTGCTTTGTTGCATTTTTGTGCTCTGATTCTGTTTGCGATCTGTGCTTTAAGCCAAAATTTTCTTTTCATTCTCTTGGTTTTGTTCTTGGCAATATTTTTCCTTATTGTGTTGTTTTACAACGAAATAAAAAACAATTTATTGTCTCATTTTCTTCTTGGTTTGAAGATTGTGTTGTTGCATCAGTAGCTAGGAAAGAAGTATTTTTGCATAAGTTCTTGTAGTGCATTTCGGGTATAAGTAGCTCGCAGATCTGAGAGAAAGTTCTCCTTATTTACTGCATGAAATCTTAGTAAATTTGAAAAAGAAAAGAAGTCTTTCATTGAAAAGGTGCTGGTTTTGCATTTCAGTAAAAGTTTTTGTTTCCACACATTTTATTCATTTTGATTTGAGTCTTTTTTACACACCATCAGTTTCACTTTCACACCTTGTGACTTAAAAAATCCCATTAAAAGAAACGCTAATTAAAATCAATCAGAATTTTCTGTTTATAGGGTGCATACACTAGCTCAGGAATAGGGCCTTGGAATAGGTTGGAGAGTAAATTCTCCAAGGCCACCCAAACCAAACATTGGAGTCTGTCAATAGGGAGTGTAGAAGTCCAGTTACGGAAATTTATTTAGGACCCCCCTCTAACACAGGGGCTAAACACGAGGTCGCATAAGGAAAGGTAGCGGAGATAACCCCTCCAAAGCTGGACCGAGCGTTGTGGAGAACACATATAGAGGATTTGTTAATGGATTTCGTCGTTTTCATTTTCCACGGAGCTTCGTGGGTCTCGAATCCGTTCGAGGTCCTCAGTTGTCTTCCGGACCATTTTCTCTCGATACCCTTGACAGGTTTCGGGCTTGATACCCTGCTCATTGTGGT
>ML796172.1:745971-799368 GCA_009831015.1 Picea engelmannii
TTGCCAATATTTTCTAGGGACATACATAGGTGACTGCGGGGGTATACCACGGTACCTAGGATGGACATTGGACCAATGCTTTGCAGAGTATACCCGGAGGGTGCTTCCGTATTCGAGTTTCACTTGCACCGGTAAGTTGCTCTAGTGTTGGTTGTTGTAACTGTTCTTCCAACTAGTTTAGTGCTTGCTTGATTCATCTTATAGGGGCTTTCTTTTAGTGTGTGTTGTTGTTTGTTCGTGTAGAATACCTTAGCGTGTCGTGAATATTCTCACACAGTGGAGGATTCGGAGCTCCGTCGGTCACGAAGGCTTCTGGGCCTGCCACCGGTTATACTGGAGCCACCCCCACCACCATTGAGGCGGAAGCTAGACCATCAAGGGTCTTTCGAAGAAATCGGGGCTTTTGATCCCGAACAACCCCCTGAGGAATCGACCGCCAATCTTGGATTGGTTGAAACCTCAAACACTGATACTTGGTTGGACGTTATTGTGCCAATTCAATTGTACGAACGTCTGTCAGTGCCTAACCCAGTTATGGAACAAATCACTTCAACTGGGATTTCTTCAATTCCCATCACTGTTGCTACCACAGGAGAAGCTTCTCCTAACTTACCTGTGTCAACGGTCCGGGCCACCATGGTCTCGGCCGCAACTACGTCCCACAGTGGACCGACCCCATCTATCGCAGCGGCCACACCTCTTTACACACCTAGTGCGACATGCGCTCCATTTTCATACAGTATGCCTAGTTCAGGTACTAGTCCTGCACTCACTTCATCCACTTTCCAGACTTTGGGTCTGGGGGCAGGGAGCTCTAACGCTCCTCTGCAAGGTCAACTTGGGGGAATTCCTGTCCCTTTCAATGCTTTTCCTTACGCTGGAGGTCATATTCCTCCTTCATCCCCTTCGCTCGGTGGATCGCATCAGCAGTCCGTCGGGAAGCCTACACATACAAGTCCTTTTGGAGCCGGGAGTCAAGGAACACCTGCGCAAACTCTGTCGGTAGGTTCGTCACCATTTGTTTGGAACGGGACGTTTGGTAATAACACTTTCACATACGCTACTTTCCCATTTGGGGGCACACCTTTTTTTGGACAGTTTACGCCGGCACAGGGTACTATTCCTGTGCTAGGGGCACATATACCAAGACCTTGGAACTCAACACAAGGATCCGTTCCATCCTATGGAATGCCGTTCTGGGGTAACTCTTTCCACAGCCATTGGAACTCTGGACAAACTTCTATGCCTCTTCCATCCGGACCGACATGGGGTAATCCGTCCCAAAGTCCATCAAACATGATGAATGCCCAACATCCTATGTCCTTCATGGGGAATCAGCCAATGATGTCTCCTCAAATGCAAAACCCTTACATTGGTCCAGGCCATGGTTTCTACCAGAACCCAGGCCAACAGCCAAAATTTTCCTGGCAACCTGGTGCCAGTCAAACTCCAGGACCCTCTTATCCCAACTATCAGCAGCAACCTAAACTCCCTTTCTTGGCGATGCTACACTTGCCAGATTTAACACGGTTGTTGAATGATCCTATCTGTCACGATCCACATTGGCCTTATATGCCAACGAAGTTTCCTTCAGACATCCCAAAGTTCAAGGCCAAGCCTAACAAAGATCCAGGTGATCACGTGACCACTTTCCACCTTTGGTGCTCATCTAACTCACTGAAAGATGACTCCGTTCAGTTGCGATTGTTTCAACGCACCCTTATTGGGAGTGTCATTAAATGGTACATAGAGATTGATCGTTCACGATATTCTTCTTTTGGCGAACTGGCGATGGCCTTCCTCAACCATTTCCAGTTACCTGTGAGATACGACGTCGACACAGAGTTGCTAGCTAATTTCAAACAGACGTCAGCAGACCATATCTCGGATCATATTCGAGAGTGGAGACGCTGAAAGAGTCTTATCAAAGTACCCATCCCACCAGCATTCTTGCTTGAGTGGTTCCTTAAGTCTTTAGTTCCGCAGTTATCCAAAGACGTCGCAACTTTAGGGGTTTTCTCCGAGGAGGATGCCATCATGAGAGCTCAACAATTTGAGATTATTTATTCTCAGTCTGGTCTATTGTACAACATCCTGTCGGATGCACCACGATCGATTCTGGACAAAACCAGATAGAGAGTTGGACCACATGTCGATGGCATCGTTGGTTCGGCACAAATCAAGCCCGCTGAGCAATTGACAAAACAATTGCAGCATTTATCTATACAACACTCAGCGGCCAGCCAGACTACTGCTTTGGCTGCTCCTCCTACTCACACGTCGGAAGTACACTCCATACAGACGACTAACCCAAAGGCCAACCAGCAGCCCGAAGGGAAGAAAAAACAACGCAAGAAGACCAAGGGGGATAAGAAACCAAATGATAATGCTGGCGAGGGCACCACAGAAAGGAAGAAGGCAAGATATCCGTGAAACTTATGTGTGGAAGACCACCCAACCCACCTATGCCCTCGACTTGCAGAGGCCCATAAGTTTGTCACACAGCAACAACAAGCCGTGTTGACTAACCCCTTTCAACATGGGCAAAATTTAACCCAAGCCTCTACAAGTGCCGAAGGGGGCAGCCATGAAAACTGCCCTCCCCCAAACAATTCATCCGCCATGAACGTATATATGGTGAAAAGTGATGCTTTCATAATGACTAGAGCTCACGATTATAGAAAACCAAGTGCTCCTGAGAAGGGCAAAGAAGCCGAGATCCCATCTCTTCCTCTACAGATTGAGAAGACGTTGGGTGAAACAATGACGCGCATTCCAAAAGGTGCATTCAAGAGGGCTTCTCATAATCCAAACGCAAGGGCCGCCCAGAACTACTCTGTGGTGGAAGATGTATCCCAAACACCTTGTGTTATGTCTGCTTTGGAGGTCCTCCAAAGTTTCCCTGCTCAAAGGAAAGCCTTGTTGATTGCTTTAGGCTCTACTGAGACTTGTAACCCGGGAACCATCATGTTAGATACGACTGACTTGAAACCTCGTTTTCCTTACCATGTCGCGTTTCATATAGTAGTGGCTCATCCCACGAAAACTTTTACATGGAATATCTTCCGCATGGTGGTAGACGAGGGCGCTTCGACTTGCATTATGTCGTTAGCATGCTGGAAAGCCATTGGTCAACCTGAGTTGTCTCCGTCACCTACTCTCCTCACTGCGTGCGATGGTCGTTCTTTCCGACCGCATGGCATCATTCCTTCTTTCCCAGTACAGTTAGGGGGGAAGACCGTGTGCGTCAAAGTAGAGGTAGTCGATGCCCCCATCGACTACAATCTATTGTTAGGTAGTAGTTGGACTTATGCAATGCAAGCGGTGGTTTCTACAATCTTCTGAGTCCTACTGTTTCCACATGAAGGCCAGATAGTGACTATTGATCAGTTGTCCTTCTCTCGACCTGACCCAGACTTGGGGGCATCCACGGTTCCCATGGTAGATAATCCTCAAGCCGGTGTCATCAACATAGGAGTCGGTTTGTGCCCATCTTTGATGGGTACCTTCGACTACCCACCTCCTCAAGGCGATGTCAAGTTTATATCGAACCACCACAAGGCTGAGATTTTCCATGTTTTGTCGTTTCGCACGACTTACTTTCAGGATCCGTGGACTCTTCCTTCCCCATCAGCCACGATGGATAAGACAGGGCAAGTTGGCATGGCCACGCCCTTGTCGGTCGCTGAAGTAGCGTACTCTTTGGTCCAACAAACTTCAGTTACTCTTGATCCGATTCCCACACAAGAGTTGGATCCACTCCTCGAGCCTATCTGGGCTCAGGATTCTCTTACTGATATCGATTCGTTAGATTTAGTCTGGCCTTCTGATGAAGCTATAATCGAAGCAATGACTGGTCCGGACAAACCCTGGGACGATCTTCATCACAGATCATATTTCCTTCCAGAGTTACACCGAATCACGGCAGGAGAATTCACTATCACCATGATGGGAGATCAGCCTTGTCCCATTAACCTCTTAGCTACATAGGATATTTATGCTGAAGGCAATATGGCGACTATCGCTGAAACGATACCAATCAATATCTCCCAAAACCCTGGCATCGTGGAAAATGTCTTCGTCGGAGCAGATTGCTCCCCCGAGGAGATTCATATTTACACTGATCTTTTTAAAGAATTCCGCGATATTTTTGCCTGGTCTTACGAAACGATACCTGACATCGACCCACAAAGTGTCGATCATGGGCTACCTTTGTTGTTCTTCAAGCTCTCTTTGAGACCCAAAAGAAACATTTGGCGAGACTGTATTTATGCTTTTCGATCTCGTCCGGATTAACTGAGAAAAGTAACCATTATGGAGTCTCCTTTAATCCCTTTTCAGACTCCTTAAAGATGAAAAGATTGCCGAGTGACCTTGTTTCTTCACACTCATTAAACTGGTCCAGAAGAACATTCCTTAAACGGGTCTCCTTTTAAGCCCTTTTCAGACCCTCTAAACATGAAAATATTGCTGAGCGATCTTGTGACCTTTCACGCTCGTTAAACTGAAATTTGAAGTCATGTCTGTCCGGCGGTAGTTTACCCCTTTTTCGGTCAGGATGGTCAACTGTACGAACAAATGAATACTCTATTGAATTCCAATTCTTTAGAAGAGTATCCTCAGGTATAATTTTATTCCTTTTTCGGGCCTGAGGGACTAAATTTATGAAAAAGAAACCCCCTCGGAGTCCATAGTTAAGCTCTTTTCAGACTCCCTAAAATTGAAAAGATTGTCGAGTGACCTTATTCTTTCACACTCATTAAACGGTCCAGAAGAACATTCCCGACGGAGTCCATAGTTAAGCTTTTTTCAGACTCCTTAAAATTGAAAAAATAGCCGAGTGATCTTGTCCTTGTCACACTCGTTAAAATGGTTTTGAATTAACGTCTAGTCGGTGCTAGTTTACCCCTTTTTTCGAACCGACTAGACTATTGATGAAAAAGGTACCCCAATGGAGTTTCCTTTTATGTTTTTTCAGACTCTCTAAAACATGAAAAATCACCGAGCTTCCCTTCTCTGGGCTCATTAAACTTACATCGAAGGACGTTACCATTGTGTGTTCTATCAACTGCACTTGCATTCTTTACCCATCAGCTTAGTAACAGTTTGCTTTTGCGTCTTAACACCTTTGGTCACTGGAGGATTTTTCCCGAGTATCATTTCCTAGAACATCAGTCTTGTCCTTATGCCTTGAGCTTGTATATTTGCTATGCTCGTTCCTCCACTGTAACGTAATATTCATTTATTCTTCTCAAAATACTCAAAAAGAACAAAAAAATCAAATATACCCCAAAAAGAGGATGGGAAAAGTATTTTCTTTATTGGCATCATTATGAGTCGCCCTTGGATAAAGCACATCTGTCCATTTGATTCATCAGACTTTGGGATGTAGTACAACCTTAGGAAGCTTTGCTCTCTATATTGAATTGTGTCCTCCACCGTTTGGTTACTCTTCCAAACATATGGAGAGTCTGCATTGCCTCCTGCTTCGTAGACTTATGATTAACAGATATGCTGCCTGAGTCTTATCACTTGTCGTGGTATTGTCCAAGGGAAGTTTGTTACTTAGACTGAGTCGGCCACTCTGAAATATGTCTCTTGTCCGCATACCCGGCCATCCTGAACGTCCAATCAAGTCTTTGTTCGAAACCAATGAAGCCTTCAGTCCGATCATCAAGATTATCAAGTCCGTAATCGACGAGCCGTCGAAGACCTCTGGGTAGTGCAGTCGTACACTCATATTAAACTCCTACCCGAGTCGTGAAGATTTTGAAGTTGTTGCTCGAGCTTTGAAGTACAGCCATCAGGCCAAGACAGCTTCTGAGAGATGGATACTTTCTATGTATATCTTTCTGGTTTCGAGATGTAGCTCCGCTGTTTATTGTCCGCGACTACTCTTTATAGTTATTTGACATGGATCTACAGTGTATTTGATTGGTAGCAATGGTTTTGATTTATCCTGAGCATGGGTATGCCCGCCTCGGTAAGACATTTGATATTTTTTGCAGACGACACCTCCTGATTCCTGATTCTTGGGCTCACTCATTCAGCATATCAGTACATATTGGTAAAGAATTGGTAATGTATTTCGGCCATCAGATGCTCTTCTGACCTCACACATTAGGGGGAATCTGTTATAACCCTAAAATGAACCACACAGGCTTACCTGGCATCAGGCCAACTCATGCCTCTTCCTAGCCAAATCCATGCTGAATAAAACCTCAAAAAACCACTTAAATCAAGAAACCCACGCCCTAACCTCTCACTGGGCGCGTTGGACCGCTTGCTGGCCTTCTACTGCACGCGGGTGACCGCGGGCTAACCCACTACAGCCCGCGTTTACCTAACAAAGCAAAAAATCAGGAAATTTTACGTCGGGACGAAGAGCTTTTTGTCAGTTAACTGGAACTCCCAGCCATGCATGGTCGAGAGTTCGCCAAAAAACCTAGCTCCTTATAGCCTATAAAAGGAGGGGTAGGGATACTATTCAAGAAGGAAAAATCATAGCAAAGAAACTCTGCCAAAATTGCCAAGTCCATTATTGTCCCAACCCTTTAGCCCTTCCTCAAGCTTTAGGAGAATTCAAGCAAAGCAGTTGGAGGACAAAGAAGAGGAGGAGCCCAGGATCAGGATCGAGGAACGGTGGTCGGTCTCAAAAATCATTGTAAGTTGGTTCATATTGAGATCAATAAAAAGATACTTTTCCCGTCCCAAATACATGAGTCTTATATTTTTATGTGATTTTTGTTTAATCTCTAACCCCATAGTAGAACAATAGCATGCATGCATAGTTTTGTCTTGATTGCAGGACCGCTTTGTGGAAGGAGCAGCAGCAGCAAGGAGATAAAGCTCAACGGAGGAGCTACACCAACCGTCGATAAAAAGGTTAGTTAGTTCTTCCCTTGTTTGTTTAAAGAAAAGGGGTTTAGATTCAGGGTAGTAGGTTAAAGGTATCTTATGAAGGGTCATGATCTGCGTACAAGTTTAAATCCCTAGCTTGTTAGTCCATAGGGTAGAATACCCCACAACACACATGCATTCAAGTAATGAGAACACATTTAATGCAGAGTAAAAAAACATATACTTTTTCTGCTACCATTAACAATCCATAGCATTTAACAGTAATTCATATACACAATGGAAAACATGATAATTTATGCAGCTCAGTCATACAAAATGTGATAAGAACATAGTTAGATACCTATCTTGTAACCGCGGCGAAATCCACCAACCAAGTGCAGGCCTTCCACGAACCTCCCAGCCTTAGACCACACTTCTCATCAACTCAACAGTGGGTCACCCCCGAGTTGGGACTGAGCTCCACCCCAAGGCAAGGAATCCTAGGCTATGTTGAGGTTACAGGAAAAACAACACAGGAATATCTAGAAGGATTCTTCCCAAATATGCCATCTTACGCCCACTACTTCCAGACTCTCATTCCCCACATGCATGTTCCACCCGGGAGTATACACCTTCACACACACAGTCCATCAGTGCTAACCTCCCTCTCTGGGTCTCGGCAACAGGCCGGATCAGGAAGTCTTAGAGTCTGAAGCTGGTGCTGGACACTCTCTGGAAGAAAACTGCTTCCCAGCAAACTCTTTCACCTGGAAAGAGGTTCTCACAGGACTGACAACCTGCTTCTTCCAACCATAGTCCTTCCTCACCAGAGGAGAGGACATACACAAGTTCAGCCCAAGCTTACTCTGGCCAGTACGCCACATGCAGTCCAGCACTGCGTGGCCACAACAGCCAATTGGGAAAAACAAACAAGCGCTTCCCCAACAGGTTCAACAATCACGGGATAGTCTCACCGTTTTGGTTTCGGTATTGTACGAAGTATTCTTGCAGAGGTCCGATGGGTTCACCCTCAGGCGGTCGGGTAGAATGAAGAATATCCCCCCCCCCCCCCACGGTTCATCTTGGCTATTATATTTGCATGCACCAGGGTTGACACTTGTCACCCTAAGAAATGCATGCGTTCCCCTAACATGCATCCTTTTGCACGTTTTTCCCCTACCAGGAACTTAGGATAAAATACACATGTCTTTTTGGGAATTAACATTAAAATATTATACCCATGCTTAAGCCCCCTAGGCTTAGCCCCTAGGCTCAACACTTAGCCCATTTTCCCACCTTCCAGCCCCTAATCCCTTGCCCACTCTGTGGACGCTCAGTCCCCCTTCACTCATTCATCGTGGTCGGTCTGCACCTGGTGATGTTTATATTTTATTAATCTTTCTGCATACATACAAGTACATCAGCAGGCTCCTGGCCTTCAACACTTAGGCTCCCTGGCCTAACAAACACATAAGTCTACCAGCTTATACAAAAATTGGCTCACCAGCCTATAGAACATGTTTACAATTCTTTTCATATATCATGATTTGCAACGGGGCTCGGCCTTGGGGACACTACAATCCCTCTCCCCTTATTTTTGCACTGTCCTCATTGCAACTTACACTGTCTCTGCAAGACTTTCAAAATTTTCAAAAAGATGCAGGTACTCTGCCTGCATTACTTCTTCATGCTCCCATTTCGCGTCTTCAGGACCATACCAGGTCCACTGGACCTTTACAAGTCCTATAGCTCGATTCCGGAGCTGTTTGCTTTTCCTGTCCAATATGCACACAGGATGCACTTGCAGGACACCTTCTGGTTCCACCTGAATCACAGTCCAATCGATAACATGATTAGCATCAGGTACATATTTCTTAAGCAGTGAAACATGAAACACATTATGTACATTCATAGATGCAGGTAATGCAAGCATGTATGCAACCGGCCCAATCCTTTCCAGGATCTCAAATGGCCCACAAAATCTTGCTGCCAACTTGGCGCAACTTCCCAGCTTCAGGTAACTCCTGTTAGTTCTCACTTTCAGGAAAACATGGTCACCCACTTTGAATTCTCTATGGTTTATGTTACTATCAGCGTAACTTTTATGCCTGTCCTGGGCAGCTTTCAGATTCTGTTTGATTTTTATCATCTGATCTTCCATCTCTTTGAGTAGGTCAGGTCCAACTACTACTCTGTCAGCTGGATTATCCCAGCTCACTGGAGTGTTTCACTTTCTTCCATAAAGTGTTTCGAATGGGGTCATCTTTAGAGATGTATGATACCCATTATTGTAGGCAAATTCTACCAGATGCAGGTAGTCTTCCCATCTTGATGGTTTATCCATCACATACATTCTCAGCATGTCTTCTATTACTCTATTTACTCTCTCTGTCTGTCCATCAGAATCAGGATGATACGCTGTACTAAAGTTCAGATTCATTTTGAATCCTTTGAACAGTCCCTTCCAGAAATTCGAAGTGAATTTCGGGTCTCTATCAGACACAGTTGTCTTGGGAATTCCATGCAAGCGTGCAACTTCTTTTAAAAAGATATCAGCAACATCTGCTGCTCTGTGGGTGGTTTTTAGTGGAATAAAATGGGAAACTTTAGTAAGCTTTTCCACCACCACCATGACTGAATCATGTTTCTTGCTTGTTCTGGGCAATCCTGTGATAAAATCTATTGTTACCACGTCCCATTTCCACTCAGGAATAGGTAAAGACTGCAACAACCCTGCTGGGTGTCTATGCTCAACCTTAACCTTTTGGCACTCCATACATCTGGCGATGTATTCAGCAATTTCTTTCTTCAAACCCGGCCAAAAATAATGGCTTTTGACTGCTGCCACAGTCTTTTGATATCCAGGATGACTAGCATTAGTCACGTTATGCATTTCTTTTAGAATTTCCAGCTTCAATTCTCGGTCATTAGGTACATACACTCTGTTTTTATATAGAAGTAAACCATCAGTTCCCAAGGTGTAAATTTCCTTGGTTTGAGATTTCTCATGCTGCTGTAGCTTTGCTACAAGTCTTTTATACTGCAAATCAACATTTGCAACTTCAAGAATTCTGTCTTTAATCTCAGTTTTGTACATGCTAATGGTTGTAGCATGTAATTCGTGCACTTTTCTGCTGAGTGCATCAGCCACCTTATTTTCTTTCCCTTTGATATGCTTGATATCAAAGTCATATTCACACAGAAATTCCAGCCATCTAATTTGCCTAGCATTTAAAGTTGGCTGATCAAATAAATACTTCAGACCGTTATGATCTGTTCTCAACTCGAATCTCTTGCCCATGAGGTAATGTCTCCATTTCCTCAAGGCATGGACGATTGCTACCAGCTCTAAATCGTGAGTGGCATAATTCTTCTCATGTTCCTTCAACTTTCGGGACTCATAACAAATTACAAATCCCTCTTGGCTGAGAACTCCTCCCAGCCCCTCCTTACATGCATCTGTGCACACTACATAATCCTTGTCTGGATTTGCAATCTTCAGGATTGGAGCACTAGTTAGCAACTGCTTCAATTGTTGGAAACTGCTCTCACATTCTTCAGTCCACTGGAACTTCTTTCCCCTCCTTTGCAAGGAAGTGATAGAATGGGCTATCCTTGAGAATCCAGCTATAAACCTCCTACAGTAGCCTGCCAGACCCATAAATAATCTAACTTTTTTCACATTCCTTGGCGTTGGCCATTCTCGAATGGCCTGTACCTTTTCAGGATCCACAGCGATCCCATCTTCAGATATTATATGCCCCAAGTAATAGATCTGCCTTTGGTAAAAGGAGCACTTGCTCAGTTTTGCGTACAACTGGTGTTCTCTCAACACCTGTAGCACCATTCTCAGGTGTTTGTTCATGTTCTTCCTCTGTATTGGAATACACCAAGATATCATCCAAGAAGACTATGAAAAACTTGTCCAGATAATTTCTAAACACTCCATTCATTAAGAACATAAAGACAGTAGGCGCGTTGGACAACCCAAACGGCACCACTGTAAACTCATAATGACCGTACCTTGTTCTGAAGGCGGTCTTGTTGATGTCCTCATCCCTTATTCTCACTTGGTGATATCCAGATCGGAGATCTATTTTCGAAAAAAAAATCGCATCCTTCAACTGATCGAAAAGATCATCCATCCTCGGCAAAGGATACTTGTTCTTGATAGTGACCTTATTCAACTGTCGAAAGTCAATGCACAGCCTCAATGTCCCATATTTCTTCTTCACGAATAGGACTGGGGCTCCCCACGGTGACACACTGGGACGAATGTAAACTTTCTTTAGTAGATCTTCGAGCTGTAGTTGCAACTCTTTCATCTCTGGTGTGCTCAATCTATAAGGAGCCTTTGAAATTGGAGCTGCTCCGGGCATTAGATTTATAGAAAAATCGATGTCCCTCTTCGGAGGTAGTCCAGGCACCTCCTGGAACACGTCCTCAAACTCTTTGATCATCCTGTGGTCTTCCAGATTCGAGACCACATCTTGGAATACTTCTTCCACCCCGGCTGCAAATAATTGACAGCCTTTCCGGTAACATTTGTTCAGCTGGATGGCTGAGATTTCTCTAACAACCACGGCTCTGGGAATTCCTTGGATTGTTACCTGATTTCCCTCTTCGTCCAGGCATGTGAACCTCTTGTTACGATAATCCATAAGGGCATGGTGCTGGTCCAACCAGTCCATCCCAATTAATCAATCATATGAGCCTAAAGGCAGAATGTTCAATTCAACCTTAGTGCTCATTCCTTTCATGTCCACTGAACATGACTTAACCAATTCAGTGACCTTCCTCTTGGTCCTTGTGGTTAACTACACTAACCAAGACTTCTCATGTTTTCTCTTCGTTAGATGAAAACTTTCCACCACCCTAGGATCTACATAACTATGGCTAGCCCCTGAATCAATCAAAATAACAAGTGGTCAGTTGTTGATCATACCTTCCACTTCAATCATGTGCGATTGAAATTCCTCTTGCTTGTTGTCCAGGGCTGCGTAGATCCTCGGCATTCTACTACCCATATCCTCCACTACTTCCACTTGCCGAACAGTATGTACAGTTCTCACCTTACCATTTTTATGGGAACAATATCTATACTTGTGGTTTCCTTGACAGCCCCAACACTGAATGGGCGCCTGTCTCTGTCTTTGTGGTCTCTCTTCAATCATTCTAAACTCTCTAAACGATGGCTGTCCCTGAAGACTATTTCTGAAAAATGATGGCTTGTCTCCCTTCTGCCTCTGTTCTTTCTTAACCCTCTTCTGGTCATCCCAAGTCTTCCGAAAGGTAGGCTTTTCTCTTTGCTGTTTGTATAGGAATTTCTCCCTTCTTATGGTTTCTTCCATGGTCTTAGGATCATCATATTGAATCTTGTCACCAATGGAAGGTGGAAATCCACTAAGATACCTTTGAATTTTAACAGCCTCGTCTTTGATGAATGGAACATACTTCAGTAGTTCCAGAAAATTTCGTTCATACTCATCAATGGTCATACTGCCCAACTTGAGTTCGAAGAACTCCTTCATCTTTCTGTCATAGTATCTTTTAGTCAGGTATTTCTTCTCGAAATACTTCTTAAATTCCTTCCAAGTGACCTCTTTCTCTATGATGTGCTACACCTGCACAAACTGATCCCACCACATGGATTCTTTTCCTTTCAGTTGATACATTGCAATTCTTCCTTCTGCATGAGCAGAATAATTTTGCAGTTGGAAGTATTTCTTCATGCCAACCAGCCAGGTCTCGACATATTCCTCTTTCTTATGTTCTCCATCAAATGTGGGAGGCTTAATCTTGTTCAGTTCTCCTTTCAATTCCTCCTTTCCAGATTTTTGATGTTTTTGGGTAGGGGACGGGCTTGCACTACTGTGTGTCTTACTGTCAGAATGTCTTTGGGAGCGACTAATATGTCGGCTACCACTCCTCGACCTACTTCTTCTCCCATGGGTTCTGCGACTCCCCATCGTACTTGAGTCTCTTCCTTTCTCGAGTTTCTTCTCTATTCTTTCCAGACTCTTAAAAAATTTTAAGTTTTATGCACCCTGCCGGTCCCTGACCTTCATGAGCTTTCGACTATTATCTCGGCGAGCTTTGGCCTCTCTTTGCAATCCTTCAAGGATTTTCATTATGTGTTCTTCCTTATCCTTTTATTTTCCATGCTCATTGGAGTTCAATCCTTCGACTCCCAGGTTAACATCCTTTCCTTTCCGTTAGTCTTTTTTTTCAGGGGTAATCTGCACTCTTCCCCACTCCATACTCGGCATTGGTTAACTAGAATCCTCACCTTCGTTGAACTCTGCACATGCACTGTGCAATTCAATTCAAAGTTTGTCAGTCCATTAAACCTTCACGAGCAATCCACAATATTTATAACTAATACCAACTAGAACAAAAGACATTTCGATTCCAATTGAGTTTTCTGAGCTTCTCTTTCGGCTCTGCAATTTTCGTGTTTTTGGAGCTTTAGTTTTCGACACTTCGGGATTTCGAAATTTTGGGTTTTGGGGTTTCGTAGTCTCAGTACCGGAGAACTCCCGCTTAACTCTCCGCGCCAGACTCGTGGTTCACACGAACTCCCTTGATATGACCACAATCATACCTCTTATCGGGTTTCGGACTTCCCAAGGTCCAAATGCACATGCCCTCAGGATTCGCGATTCTCCGAATCCCGACGCGTTCTTCACATGTTAGCCCTCCTGGCTTAGCTCCTAGTCCATGTGACCTCTACCTTGCGACCGTAGTCAAACCTCCCATCGGGGTTTCAGGTTTCAGAGTTTCACAATGCAAGGACTTCTTGTCCCCGCGATTCCCGATTCTCCGAATCCTGACTCGCCACTATACGGACAACTGGCTTCCCCAATGGTGCTTCCCTCCTTTCCGACGTACTGGAAGTTGGTCGTACGGTGGTACCTTCCTCCCTATCGAGATTTTTCCCGATGGTTCCAATGGCTGCCACTTGTCCACGTCACCGACTCCGCCGTGGCCCCCACGCTATTTCCTTGGCCTGTCGGGATATCGCGTTTCGCAATTTCAAGTTGCAAGACTATCCTATCCTCAAGATCTCCGATACGTTGATTTCCGACTCTCTTCAGATTTCTGACACGCGTCCCAATTGATGGAAAGTTTAGGCCAACCCTTGAGTTTCGCTACTTTACAAAAACACAAACCTTCACTTACTTGAACTCCGATGACCACAATCCCAATCTGGATGACCACACGACACGTGCCTTTTTTTTTTTTTTTAATTATTATTTTATTTATCCGGATAGTCCAGATCTATTTCAGAGCTTTCACCCCTAGTCTCTGAGGTTTATCCTTCGGACATCTCCTGAATGATCCTACGACTAACAGGTTTTCCGGCCGAATCTGACAGCTTAGACAGTACCTAACCAACTTGGAATTTCACATATCGCGATTTCCACATTCCCTATGTATTTCCAAAAAGGAATTTTAATTCCTACGCACGTTTTCCAAATCCGACGGTCGTGAGAGCTCTCTTTCCCTCCAAACAGATCCTAAGGTTCTAACACCATTGGTGTAGAGATCTGTCTCCTCATGGCCATAAACCACACCGGTTGCAGTTTCACTGCACCGCTAAACCTCCTGAGCTCGTAAGCGCAGTCAAGCAACTACTTGACACTATGGAACAACCCAAGGTTCGAAATTGGCCATTCCAGGCCCAATTTCTCTTCACATTTTCGGTCCAAAGACCACCCCACTGGCCCATATAGGCTCAGTGTCGAAACCTTGGCTCTGATACCATTTTGTGGTGTACCTTTTTGCTTACCCAGAGCTTAACGCACTATGTAACAGTCTGTACACACCCTTCTCTATAATTCATACATGCATTATATAATCGCATGCATTCAAGTAATGAGAACACATTTAACGCAGAGTAAAAAAACATATACTTTTTTTTCTACCATTAACATCCATAGCATTTAACAGTAATTCATATACACAGCGGAAAACATGATAATTTATGCAACTCAGTCATACAAAATGTGATAAGAACATAGTTAGATACTTATCTTGTAACCGTGGTGAAATCCACCAACCAAGTGTAGGCCTTCCACAAACCTCCCAACCTTAGACCACACTGCTCATCAACTCAACAGTAGGTCACCCTTGAGCTGGGACTGAGCTCCACCCCAAGGCAATGAATCCTAGGCTAGGCTGAGGTTACAGGAAAAACATCACTGGAATATCTAGAAGGATTCTTCCCAAATATGTCATCTTACGCCCACTACTTCCAGACTCTCATTCCCCACATGCCTGTTCCACCTGGGAGTATACACCTTCACACGCAAAGTCCATCGGTGCTAACCTCCCTCTCTGGGTCTTGGCAACAGGCCGGATCAGGAATCCTCAGAGTCTGAAGTTGGTGCTAGACACTCTCTGGAAGAAAAATGCTTCCCAACAAACTCTTTCACCTGGAAAGAGTTGCTCACAGGCCTGACAACCTGCTTCTTCCAACCACAATCCTTCCTCACCGGAGGAGAGGACATACACAAGTTCAGCCCAAGATTACTCTGGCTAGTACGCCACGCGCAGTCTAGCACTGCGTGGCCGCAACAGCCAATTGGGAAAAACAAACAAGCGCTTCCCCAACAGGTTCAACAATCACGGGATAGTCTCACCGTTTCGGTTTCGGGATTGTATGAAGTATTCTTGCAGAGGTCCGATGGGTTCACCCTTAGGCGGTCAAGTAGAATGCAAAAGATCCCCCCCCCATGGTTCATCTTGGCTATTATATTTGCATGCACTAGGGTTGACACTTGTCACCCTGGGAAATGCATGCGTTCCCCTAACATGCATCCTTTTGCACATTTTTCCCCTGCCAGGAACTCAGGATAAAATACACATGTCTTTTTGGGAATTAAAATTAAAATATTATACCCAGGCTTATCCCCTAGGCCCAACACTTAGCCCCTTTTCCCACCTTCCAGCCCCTAATCCCTTGCCCACTCTGTGGACGCTCAATCGCCCTTCACTCATTCATCGTGGTCGGTCTGCACCTGGCAGTGTTTACATTTTATTAATCTTTATGCATACATACAAGTACATCAACAGGCTCCTAGCCTTCAACACTTAGGCTCCCTGGCCTAACAAACACATAATCCTACTAGCTTATGCAAAACTTGTCTCACCAGCCTATAGAACATGTTTACAATTCTTTTCATATATCATGATTTGCAACGGGGCTTGGCCTTGGGGACACTACACACCCTCTGGGTGTACTATGCAAAGCGTGGCCCGATGTATGTTCTAGGTACCACGGTATACCCCCACAGTCACCTATTTATGTCCCTAACAAAGATTGGCAACTAGGTTGCCAGCACGCGAACAGTCACCAAGCGGGTACAGTTGAAAGTCGGGTAGACCACAATGAGCAGGGTATCGAGCCCGAAACCTGTCAAGGGTATCGAGAGAAAATGGTCCAGAAGACAACTAAGGACCTCGAATGGATTCGAGACCCACGAATCCCTGTGGCAAATGAAAACGATGGAATCCCAAAACAAACCCTCTATATGTGTTATCCACTACGATTGGTCCGGCTTTAGAGGGGTTATCTCCGCTACCTTTCCACACTCGACCTCGTGTTTATCCCCTGTGTTAGAGGGGGGTCCTAGATAACTTCCATGAAACTGGACTTAGACACTCCCTATCTCAGACTCCAATGTTTGATTTAAAATGGCCTTGAAGAGTTTCCTCTCCAACCTAATCCAAGGTCCTAGTCCTGAACTAGTTTGTGAACCCTACAAACATAAAAGTCTAGTAGATTTTAAATTTAGCGTTACTTTTATGGATTTATCTTATGTCAAGGGGTATGAAGGTGAAACTAATGATGTGTAAAATATGAATAAAAAAGCTGGAAACAAAACTTTTACTGACTGCAAAATTTCAACAACTTTTCAAAAGAAAGATTTTTTTTTAACTTTTCTAAGATTTTGAACAACAAACTCAAAGGAATTTCACTTGACTATGAGCTACTTATGATCTAATTGAACTGCAAAAACTTATGAAATGAAAGAATTTTCCCTAGCTAATGATGCAGAAACACACTCTTCAACCAAAGAAGAAAAATGAAAAGAGATTTTTTATTTATTTAAGTGCTAGCAAAGCAAGAAAGGGAAAATACCGACAAGCAAAAAACCAAGAAAAAAAATTCTAGATTAAAGTGCAGATCGCAAAGAATCAGATTAAAATATCACACAATAGAAATTGTAAAAACAATGACTCTCATGCTTGTCTAAAAACCGTAAAAAAAAAAAAAAAAATCTGACAACGTTTTAAATGAGAAAAAGTAAGCTAAGGGTAAAAATAATCCTAAGCTACTGACTATTCAAACAGAGATTCAAACACCTGAGAGGAATAATTCCTATCAAATGAGAGGATGAATGCCTCCCCCTTAACAAAAAGTAGCCTGTACAAGCATGTGACTGTCACTCAAACAACACGCATGCGAACATGCGCTGAACAACAACAGAGGGCATGTACACGCGGGCTGACCTTGTACAGGCCGCGTGTATATCTAAACTCTAAGAAAAAATGAAAACAGACAGACCAAACCAGGAAGAGACCACTGATATTGATAACCAGGATCCCTTGAAGGCCTGGATACTCTTTCTAACATAAAAAAAAATAATGCAAGGAAAAATAGTAAGGCAAAAATAATCTGAGATAGGACTATTAGCAAACAAGACTCAGACAAAATTCCAGAAAACCCCCTGAGAATGTGTGATTCTAACAGGGAAGAGGAGGACTGCCTCTGAGGTTCTCTGAACTCTACACGCTACTGATACCTTTATAGCTAGCATTCACACATGGGCTGTAAGAGGCTAGGGTGTAGGTACATGTGTGAAGACTGTGTGTACCTCTGTGGGTCCCGAAAAACACAGTCAAGCAAAAGTCAGGGAAAGATGGTATGGAAAACCAGACTCCCTACTAGCTCAGACTTTACAGAAATGAAAAGAAAAGACAGGCAAGAAAAACTAGTCTTTAAACTACCCAAAAACTGAATAAACTTCCAGGAACCCTAGAGATTCTCCCCAGTATGGTCGCCAATTCTGTTGTTGGGGAAAAACACCCTACGGACTAGCAAATAGAGTTCAGACTTTGCATGCAGATATGACCGAATAGAAATTACTTTCTACCTTTATCCCTAGATTTAAATCCCCTTTTCTTAGTAAATGCATGCAAAGATCAACCTACCTCATTATCGACGTTTGATGTCGATCCTCCATTGTGCTTGATTACTTGTTCGCAATGCTCCTTCCAAAGATGACCTGCATTCAAGACGAGCAACAACTATGCATGCATACTACTTATATACTAATGGGTTAGAAATCAAACATAAACTAATAAAACCATAAAAAGTTCATGAATTGGGATGGGAAAAGAATTCTCTTTATTACTTAAAATGAGTCAACTTACAAAATTTGAGACCAACCACCGCTCCTTGAACCTGATCCTGGGCTCCTCTTCTTCTGTCCTTCAACTGCTTTGCTTTAAATCTCCTTTGGAATTAGGAAAGGCTAAAGGGTTGGGACAATGGAATACATAAATGGGCAGAGTTTCTTTGCTATATTTTTCCTCTCCCAAATGGTACCCCTACCCCTTCTTTTATAGGCTAGAAGGATCTAGGTATTTGGACGAACCCTCGGCCATGCATGGCTGAGAGTTTCAGTTAACTCACCCATAGATTTTTGTTCCATCGGAAACTTTCCTTTTTTCATGCTTTTGTCGGTCCATGCGGGCTATTTTGGGTCAGCCGGCCTGTACATGCATGCAGTAATAAGTTAGGGCACGTGGGCCTTTATTCAAGAGGATTTTCAAAGAGTTGTTCAACAGTGTTTTGGCAAAGAAGGGATATGAGTTGGCCTAATGCCAGGTAAGCATGTGTGGTGCAATTTAGGGTTATAATAGCCTTGTAACTATTTGGAATGGAAGCCAAAAATTCATCTTCTTCTCATATGTAGAGGCTTGTACCAAATAACTATGGCAATGGAAGTAGATCTTGATTCTTCTGATGAGAAAAATGATTTTCTCAATAGACAAGTTATGGCCATAGGATGTATCCTCTATTTTATTTCTCCAGAAATTCTCCACCAAGTATGTGATGTCACACAAGACTTCACTCCAAATGAATTGTGGACCATATTAAAGGTTCTATTTGGGAATAAAGAAGATTGTGAAGATTGCATGCAGGGGATTGAAAAGATAGAGCTAGAAGAGAAACCGTCAGAAGATCAAACCTCTTATTATGAAGAGTCTTTTACAAAAGTTTTTGCAAAAAATTGTATTCCATTAATTGAATATGATGTCTACTCCATTTTGGATTTGTTTTTTGAAATTCATGTGGAATATATACGGCATGCATCTCAGGAGTCACATGCAGACACTTTTGCATGCACCATGCATGCATCTTAGGAGTCAAAAAGGGATCTTCACACATCAGACGTCATTCTAATATTTTTTGAGAACTATTTGCATAAAGAAATTGGATATTTGAATTCCTCTCGGAAAAATGTTGAATTTCAAAAAATAAATCGTTTGAAACGGGGCTCGGAAAGTGAAGTTATGATCGTTTCAAAATCAACAAAATTTCAACGTTTTTTCGGAAACGGCCGCACGGTTTTCAAAATTTCATCCAAAATTTATTTGGATATTTTTCATTAAAAGAAGATAAAGTGGATATTTGTGGACATATCGATGGTGCATATACGTCATCATATCTATGCAAAAATCTACATCTTCAAAAAAATCTTCAACGAGCACAAACTTGCACAGTTGCGAGGTCTTCTTGGAGTGAAGGACATGGTTGCTTAGCAATTGTTTTTGTTCCTTCTCATTTTTTATTTTATGCATTGTAATTTGAGGGGAGGTTTTTCTCCCATGATTTTTTCCCTCTTTCCTCGTTTATTTTAGTGTATCTTTTGTATTTGAGTACCTAACATGGCCTTGTTGCCGGGACCCATTCTTTATTTTCACCATAGTGATGTTCAGGGGGGGTGTTGGAGTTACTTCACACACACCTAGGATTTATTTTTCCTAAGGTTTTTCCTTGTTTATTAGTCATAATTAGTCATTATCTACTCTCCTATATTTTAGTGGAGAATATTCCACCTAGAGAATATTCTCTTTTAGTCGACACTTCAGTTTGACTAGTTGAGTTGAGTTTAGATACTGCATTGGTTTTGTCACCATGCAACATTAGGATCATGACCAACTAATGCGTAGTTGCCTTGGGATCATCACTAGACTGGTGCATTACCCTTGATTTCCTAAGTTAACTCCTCGCTACTCTTTGTTCATTAAGTTAACTGAATACTAGTTGACTAGTTAACTCAACTAGGTGGCAGTTCATTCCTCTAACTGCCTGAGAGACTAGACTAGGTGGCAGTTTACTCTCGTAATTGTTGGTGTGTGTCTAGATCACTCTAGACCACCACTATGGATCATTAGTTACTCATGTATCTTATATCTATTGTAAATTATTCACTCTTTTAGTGTGGAATACAGTTAATGAGAATTCTTCCATTCTTTCTCTCCTCCTTCTTCTTTTTCCAATTCTCTCTGCAAATGTGTGTATTATTGTTTAGCTAGATCTATTCTATGCTAGTTCAACACATTTATAGTGACCATTGGAATTGGTGGTGTTCATGTCCAAGGGCGTTGAAAGTGACTCCGCAATACAAGTCTTTCCTTTTATTTGACATGTCTTTACACTGATTTCCTTTTTAACGAATAGGTGGTGCTCATGTCGATATAATCCTTTTACAACAAGGCATTTAATTATTTATTTATTTCACCATGTATCACCTTGATTATCAATTGTTGTAGCTCTTATTTTAAATTTTCTAGTATGCACGGTCCGATTTTGAATTTATTGCAAAGATTTTACGAAATCCACACCATTTAAAAGTGGTATTAGATTCACACAAGTGGCGGTTGACGTGGTGGAGGGGAAGTAAATTTCATTGGGAATGGTGATATGATATCAAGAAACATGAAAAATGGTTAAGTATGGAGGTGTTTTTGGCCCTTGACCAAGTTTTGAGGAAACATTGGTCGTGTTTGACCACTTTTGGGACTTCGACAGGCTAGTCAAAGATGGAGCGCCCATGCGGAGCTAAGATCGTGTGATCTCGCTTGTTTTGCAGGCTTGTCGACCGAGCAAAGGGTTTATTAGGGTTTATGTAATGGGTTAGGGGATGTTGCCCCATGGGTTTACCCATGATTAGGCCTCTTTGTAAATGTATAAATAAGTAGTATCTAAGCAATGTAAAAGTAGTTACTGATTGGCTCAGTGCATGACTAGTTGGCTTTGTGCAAGAGTATGTTAAGACTTGCAGAGCTAAGCACGGGTATTTTGTAGGTTTATTTGTGCATGGACGTTGTATGTAAGGTTATGTGCCTTGACTTGATTTAGGGAAAGAGGATATGATGCTCTGTGTGTAGATCTCATGTCCTTGATGGAGTTGGCTCTGTGGCTTTGTGCACAGGAGCAACAGAATGTAAGAATATTGAAGACTAATAAAGAAAAAGAGAAGAAGTTGGTGGGTGTAGCCCCACACTGGGGTGAACCGCATATATCATGTGTCTTGATGTTCTTTGTGTGATATGATTTATGATTTATGTTGTTTATTTGCTTAATGTTGTTGTTATAATGTATGATGAATGCATGTGATGTTGTTTCTTAGTGCTTAAAGATGATTGAATGCTATATCTGAGATAATCTATGTGCTAAGTGATTGGGAGTGCTTGGTCTTTATGGTTACTGCGGTGTTCCGTAATAAAGGTTTAATATGGGATGTGAATGAGATTCAAGAACTAATGTATATTGTTGTCTAAGTGCCCTACTAAGTGTTGTAATCACATATCTGTGTCTCAGCTTGGTTGTAGACACCTGAGTTCTGCAACCCCCCCTGCCTCTACCTCAAGTGAGACTTCATTTGCTTTGCAGTTGTTGCCGAAAGGGCTGGTAGTTAGGGTTTTGTTGGTGCGTTGGTGAAGTGTTGAACCCTGGGTATACCTTTGTGCCATCAAATGGTTCTATTACTGGGACCTAAAACTATGATTGTTGGGAAATGAAGAAAAGAAAAATATTTGTGCGTAGATATGTTGTTGTAGTGCGCAATATTCTACTTGGCTTGTGAAGCTTTGTGCTAATGATCCGGATTATTTTCAGCACGAAATGAGAGCGGAGATATAATAAAAAAATGCATAAAGATATCGCGTATATCCAGTAATATAACAGAAATATATCAGAGATGCAACCATAAACACAGAGATACAGTAATACACAATTTCTATTAATGAAAGAAATGTATAGAGACTATAAAAATACAGAGTGAAAGACTCGCTAGAATGGTGGCAACTTATCTCTGAGAAGAGATCTGACGACTACTCGCATTCACAAGAAGATGGTTACAATGAGGCTCTGAAGGACCTTTTACAAGAAATGGGAATGCCAAAATTCCTAGACATCCAAAAACCTAACCCTAGGAGATGAAGTGCCAAAAGTCATGTGGGCCTCGTTTGGGTAAGTTAGTACATCAACTTCCCGGGGTCGTAACTTTTGCATACGATATCTGTTTTAGGAATATGATAGCTCGTTGGAAAGGTATCATCAAGGAGATTCATTTTGGGGGCTCAATCATGCCTTTGGCTATCATTGAGAACCTCAATCTCAAAAAACCTTCATTTAGGCCCTCAAAATGGCCCCAGAAGTTAAAACCTGCTAAAAATAGTAAATTGTCAAAATTTCTAGAAAGTTGTTTTGAGCCAGTTGGAAAAGGTGGGGGGCCACCGATATCCACCTGGATCAATCCTCCCTCCTTAGGAAGCAATGGTCTCCATTGTGTTGAGTTCCTGGGGGAGAAGGAAAAGCGTTTATTGAATCTGCATCTTGGTGAGTTGCTTGTCTTGCTGGAGACGTCGCACTGCTCAGTTTGTGGAAGTCTATCATGAACTCGTTGAGGTTGAGGTTGTTCAACAAGTTGGGCTACATGAGAGGATGTTGTGCAAAAGGAATATTTGCATTTTGCTGCAGCCTTGTCGACCTACTTCTGTAGGATAGAAGGTGCTTGGGGCGAGGCTGTAGTGGTTGCAGTGTCCTTTTGTTCTCCTTTTGAACAGATTGTGAAGAAGCTAAATTTTGCAGTATGAGATACTACTTTGCGACACTTTTTAGGTGGAACAATAGTGGGAACTACCTCTGGTATTCTATAGAGATGACCCCCCAAAGTGACAATAAAACTACGAGGTCGAGACTCATAAATAACATGGTGCTTCTACATATATGGTTGGCCCAAGAGAACATCACAGACATCCAGTGGGGCAACATCACATAATACCTCATCCTTGAAGGGTTGGATGCCATATGACAATCGACACTGCTGTCTGACACGAAGATCTCATCCTTGGCGAAGCCACCCGATGTTGTATGGCTGCGGATGTGGTGTTGTCGACAATCCCAACTATTTGACAGCCTCTACTGAGATGAGGTTCTTTTGGCTTCTGCTATCAACAATAAAATGCAACGGAGTCCCCTTCACCCACATTTGTGAATGAAAAAGGTGCTCCCCCTCTTCAAGATCTATTGGTTCTTCTGGTTGAATTTCTACGGTCGCGACAATAGCAGTGGGGTCTGCATCAATGATCTGTCCTTTACCAGTATTTTCAGAATCAGATTATGAATCAGGGTTCAGCTCCTTGTCTTTGATCTTGGCCACCAATGACTATTTTGAGCGACATTCATCGATGTTGTGCCAGGGGATTTTGTGGAAAATGCATCATTTTCTGGTGTCCTTCTTTGTCTTCCCGTGACCCTTCTTTTCCTGTGTCTTGGATTGGTTTTTGGGAGACTGTTTTTTAGGGTTGTCTTTGTCATACTTTGGTTGTTGCGGATTTGCAAACACGAACTACCATTTGTTCTGGTGCTTAAATTTATGCTCGATTTTAACAACATATTGATAGGTAGCACCAAGTGATGAGATGTCCAGAAAATCCATTTCATTCTGGATGTATATGTGTAGAGCCCCATGGTATTTCAGAACCAAATGTCGCTCGAAGTCTTTGATACCCAACTTGGTGCGCAAGGTATGGAAGGAATTGGTGAACTCTGGAACTGCTTGGCCCCTCTCTTGCCGTAGTGTGGTCCATCTCATGTACTGGTCTTCATAGTTGCCAACAGGGTAATACTGTTCCTTTACCGCATCCATAAAAAAATCCCAAGTGGGATCGGCCCCATATATTCCAAACTCCTCTGTCGAACTTTGATCCCAGTAAGTTTCCCACCAATGTTTGACATGAGGGAGAGATTTAAGGAGTGAAAAGGTGATCTTTTCTTTGTCGGAAAAATTGTGAACAGAGAAATAACCTTCTAGCAGAGTTAACCATTTTTCTAGGGCTTCTGCATCTATCTGTCCTTCAAATATAGGAATATCAAAATTAACTTGTACCTTGAAAGGTGAGGTGCCTCCAAAGTGGTCGCTTGATGAATATGCGCCTGATGCTATCGATAGGCATTTAAGGATGTGGGAAAAATTGTCCATCATTTCGTCCCTTTGTCGCGTGAGAGCTTGCTCAAACAACAGATTGATAGGATCGTCTGCTCCGTCGATTTTATTTTCTTTCGCCATTGAGGGTTTCTTGGGTGTGCGAGAGCGATTGTCTTCAAGAGAGACAAGATCGAGACCCAACTTGCTATACTCGGACCTCGTCAGGGACATGCACTGAAAAAAAACAATCAAGAGCAGCCTGCTCTGATACCACTGATCCGGATTATTTTCGGCACAAAATGAGAGCAGAGATATAATAAAGAAATGCACAGAGATATCGCGTATATCCAGTAATATAACAGAAATATATCAAAGATGCAACCATAAACATAGAAATACAGTAATACATGACTTCTATTAATGAAAGAAATGTATAGAGACTATAAAAATACAGAGTGAAAGACTCGCTAGAATGGTGGCAACTTATCTCTGAGAAGAGATCTGACGACTACTTGCATTCACAAGAAGATGGTTACAATGAGGCTCTGAATGCCCTTTTACAAGAAATGGGAATGCCAAAATTCCTAGACATCCAAAAACCTAACCCTAGGAGATGAAGTGCCAAAAGTCATGTGGGCCTCGTTTGGGTAAGTTAGTACATCAACTTCCCGGGGTCGTAACTTTTGCATACGATCTCCGTTTTAGGTGTATGATAGCTCGTTGGAAAGGTATCGTCGAGGAGATTCATTTTGGGGGATTAATAATGCCTTTGTCTATCACTGAGAACCTATATCTCTAAAAACCTTCATTTAGGCCCTCAAAATGGCCCCGGAAGTTAAAACCTGCTAAAAATAGTAAATTGTCAAAATTGTCAAAAAGTTGTTTTGAGCCAGTTGGAAAAGGTGGGTGGCCACTGATATCCATCTGGATTAGCTAAGAAAGAAACCTGATCTCAAGAAAAGAGGTAAGATCTTAAAGCTTTGTTCTTTGGTAAGGGTAAGATAAGTGGAAATGTTTTCTTCGAAAATATGAATCTAGATATGTTTGATAGATTTTGTCCTAGTCTGAAAGCTAGGGAACAGTTAGAAGAAAGAGTTGATATGAATAAATTTGATAGAAATAGTGAAAGATATGTTATTCTTATGCACAAAAATAATTTTTGGACTAACAAGTGGATGCAGGAAACTAGAAAGAATTTTTGCAGATTGCAGGTCCATCACTGTGATCCCAGTGCGTAGTACAAGAGAGGTTGGGGATCACTTGAAAGAAAGAGAGGATTAACACTGTGTTATAACTGCATAATATCGGGACATCTTGCTAGGGAATGCCTTGGCACATGTCCTATTTGTGTTTGTTATAAAGATATTGGTCATGAGGTTGAGGATTTCCCAAGGATGATTGGTAAAGTTGAAAAGATGAACATGAGACAAGAAAACTATAAAGAAGGTCAAGAGACTAAGGATATGTTAAAGAATCATACAGAAAAAGAGTCAGAGACTATGTTAATACAGTTAAAATAAGTAATGGATGATCACAAAGACATCAGTTTACCAAAGATCATGAAAGAAACATAATACATAGTTACAAGAATAGAAGACTTCAACACAGATTGTGTATTGGATGAAGAAACACACTTGAATATTATGCCAGAAAGCACTTGGAAAATTTTGGGAAATCCTGCTATGGTACCTTCATTGGGAAGGATAGGCTTGTTTAAAGAAAATATGATAACCCTATGTGGAAAAGTTACTAATATACCTATGATTTCTCATGAAACATCGACTGAAGAAGAATTTGAAGTCATTAAATTTGTTGAGAACAATGCCCCCTTTCTACTTTTGTTAGGAACGACTTGGATCGAGAAGGATCAGATCAGAAGGAAAGAAGAGGAAGAAGCTAAAAAAAATAAAAATCAATAACTAAGGGATCTCATAGCTCGAAGAATAGATCGACTGATAGAAGAACGAGAAGTTGAGTCGAAGCATCAGAATGAAAGACAAGTAGTTTTCAAAGTTGAAAGAATGAAAGAAGGTGTGAAGGACCTATCCATGCAAGAAGAAAGTATGCCCACCCAGGACATATTATGAAAAGAGGTATTATCTTTTAACCCTTTGAGCGAATGTCAGCAGCACAAAGTCACTATGCTAAGAAAAGCTAAGAATAAGAATGGAAAGAGGAATCCAGGGACTCAGATCATAGGAAAGAAGGAAAGAAAGCTTAGTAAGAATAAATCCAAGTTAGAAAAACTACAGGAAGCTCTAGAAAAGAATTTGCAGGAGGCAGATCTACAAAACTTGAACCTCACTAGAATAGCAGAACCATGAAGAATGGGACTTCGTCATGGTGAAGCTATATGACTGTTGGAGGGGCCCTTACCGTTAGAATGATGCCCCATAATGGCTAGAAAACATAGTTATGAGTGAATTGACCATTGCGACCGCGCCATAACAGACTGATTCACATTGATTGACGCATTCCTGCCCATTGGAGGAATCTGTTATGACACTTTCTTATTTAACTCGTCAGATGCTGCGTCAGGACCACTTTTTACCACTCATGATTATCCAAGCTAGAAGAGAATTGATTTTATATCGCACTGTGATTTCTAAACCTCACCATCTATTTGATTACCTCGCTTGTCCGTTTGCCTACCCTATCTATTTGGTTACAAGTGTGAATGTCGGGCAAACCTAGTGCATTAAAGAAGTCTGTAGAGGAGATTCTCATGGAGCTCATGGTAGAGAGACTTATGTATGTAGGAATACAGGCGTTGTCGACTGGGGGACTGCAAGCATCCCCCTCGATTGGGCGTCATTCTAGCCATACTACTAAGAAGCAAAGAAAGCACCGCGATGATCTGGATAACGTGAAGCAGATCCCATCGGTCTTTCCAAATTATATGCCGCCTTTGGCTAGAATGATTACCTGCGACAGTATCCCACGTGACTTCGAGTACACGTTGATCACTATGTACATCCCGAAGGGGATATGCGTAGTTGGACCCCAGTTAGGATAGAATTTAACCTTGGAGATAGGAAGAACTATGCGATGCTCGCGCCACATAGGTATTTGATGAAGATGACTGGGAAGAAGCTACACATAGTCTCTCAGTCGTGGATTAAGGAGCTCACGCAGTCAACGATATTGAATTTAATGAAGATCCCTCACTTTGGCCGACATCAGAAGGTTAATGCCTGCGTTAAACTCCTCCTGTCGTGCTATCACGAAGGATATCTGTGGCTTGACAGACGCATTACTGTGGATCCAATGTTGATCCACTTGATTACAGGGCTGAGCATGCAGGGATCGAACCCTTAGCAGTTCTACCCAGGGAAGACTTCAGATCACTCCCTTGCACAATGCATAAAGGAATATTATGACGATGTAGAAAAGGGAAAGCAAGGCTACAAGGTAGCCTCCATTCAGGATGGCACAGTGCGCCTATCTTTTCATCTTATAACTGGCAAGCTCGTCAGAAAGAACCATCTGACATAGGTCATTAGATTCGTAGTAGACCTCGCAAGAAAGTGCGTGGAGGGGATGCAAATGAACTGGGCGATTTATCTCGTCAATGAGCTCAAGAAAGACTGTCGTGAAGCACAAGATCAGGGGTATGAATTCCATTTTAGCTAGTTACTTGTATTGATCCCATTTGTTGCTTAGTAGATGGCGGAAGGAGAGACATTTCCAGAAGTTGATACATCAGAGCCATTGGCTGCAAGGTTCTCCACCTTGTGGTATACAAATGATATGTCGAAACAGTGGCAGTCGAACGTTGTGTTCCATGCCTACTACTAGAAGCTGAAGCGTGCTATTGAGGCATTTCCATGAATGACACCGAACACATTGCACCAGTACAGACTGCTAGCGAAGTTCCGCGCAGATCGACACTTTATCTATATCACTGCGCACGGGGATGAGAGTAAGGAGGAGATATATTCCTACTATAAGCTGACCGATGAAGACATGGAAGAGATCACCAAAGAATGGCCAATAGAGTTCCTTGTACCAGTGGAAGATGCAGAACTCTCCCACCCCGACATCATCAGAAGTCCCTTGGTCACCCAGGTCGAGCATGATGGATAAACTAGCGCGAAGACAAATAAGAAAAAGAAGGAAGTGCAGAACATAGAAACTGATGAGGGGGACAATGCCTCAGAGGAAAGTGGGCCTGACTCACCCGCAGGAGGAGGAGGAGGCAAAGTGAATCAAGAAGAAGGAGGGGAAGAAGGAGAAAAATAAGACAAAGGCAAAGTTACATCGTCGAAGGATCCCCCTACCGAGGCCGAAACATCGAAGAAGAGAAAGGTTTATCCACAGAAACTCTCATCAAGAAAGAAGACGTGCGCAAGTAAGCCCAAGATGAAGGCCAAGCTCACAGAGGAAGATGTCGGTCTAATCATCGCAGCTATGGAGGATGCTTCGGATGATATCTTGCAGAGACATGGAGAGAAGAAGGAGACACTATATGAAAGAATCAAGAAGGAGTTGAAGGAGATACAACAAGTTGTCCATTCAAGCCGCGCAGTACCTACTGCACCTTCTTCGCCGAAGATTACAGAATTGGGGGATGAGCCCACCCAATTATGAATACTAGAAGATGCAATAGAGGCTCGACTTCGTCGAGTCCATGAAGAAAAGGAACAGGCTACAAAAGCCTTGAAGCAAGAAAAGGAGGAGGTCTTATAGAAACTACAAGTTGCGTAGTCTTACGTAACCGCCTATGAGAAGGAGAAAGATGAAATCCATGCGATGTTCGAGGAGGAAAATGCAAAGATACAGAAAGAAAAATACTAGTTGCTTGCAGAATAGACTGCATTCAAAGGAGTGGTCACTAAAGCACTTTGCTCTGTGCCGGGCTTGGCACAAGAATAAAAAGAGTCAGTCGAGATGAAAGTGGGGAAGCTCGCTAAGGCCATTTAGCAACTTCAAGAACGGGTAATGAATTTGGAGCTTCAAGCAGTGTCGAACACTCTACAAGAAGTGCGCGATCAGAGGGAGGAAGCTTATAGGAGTGCAGTTGGAAGGATCAAGGCACTCGCCTCAGAATGTAAGCAATTGAGTGATCGTAGTGCGCAGACCTACGAATGCCTTGCAAAAGATCTAGAACTGAGGAAATTAGAAGAACAACTATAGGAGGTGCAACAACAGGCCTACACCATCCAAGCACAAATGAATTCACTCAATGTAGTTGATAAAATGAAGAGATCACAGGAGAAACGCACAGTCCAACAATATATTATTTCCATACAGAGAAGAGTCATGGAAGTTACACAGAGACTATAGTTGGTGCAGGACGAACCCTACATGATTTTTGAAGAGATTGAAGGACAAGGCTCGTAGCTAGACCAAGTGGTTGCAACAGTGGAACGATTCTTGGAAGGGCCTGTTACAAAGCAGGTGATTCAGGAGTTCGTCGAGCAGGAGGCTCTAGCAAAGCAGCAAGTCGAGGCATCTCGAGCTAAGATCGAGGCCTTTGAAGCAACATTGCCCAGATCTAAGTGACTCGGGACGAGTCACAGGTGAGTGTTGGGGTCTTGTTGACCCTCGACCAAGTTTTGAGGAAACATTGGTCGTGTTTGACCACTTTTGGGACTTCGACAGGCTGGTCGAAGATGGAGCACCTAGGCAGAGCTCAAATCGCAGGAGCTCGCTTGTTTTTTGGACTTGTGGACCGAGAAAAGGGTTTACTAGGGTTTATGTAATGGGTTAGGGGATGTCGTCCCATGGGGTTAACCATGATTAGGCCTCTTTGTAAATGTATAAATAAGTATTAGCTAAGCGATGTAAAAGTAGTTATTGATTGGCTTAGTGCATGACTAGTTGGCTTTGTGCAAGAGTATTTTAAGACTTGTTAAGCTAAGCACAAGTATTTTTTAGGCTTCTTTGTGCACAGATGTTGTATGTAAGGTTTTGTGCCTTGACCTGATTTAGGGAAGGAGGATCTGGTGCTCTGTGCGTATATCTCATGTCCTCGGCAGAGTTGGATCTATGGCTTTGTGCACACAAGAAAAAAAATGTAAGAAGATTGAAGATTAATAAAGAAGAAGAGAAGAAGTTGGTGGACGTAGCCCCACACTGGGGTGAACCACGTATATCCTGTGTCTTGATGTGCTTTATGCAATATGATTTATGATTTATGTTGTTTATTTGCTTAGTGATGTTGTTATAATGTATGAGAATGCATTTGATGTTGTTGCTTACTGCTTAAAGATGATTGAATGCTATATCTGAGCTAAGCTATGTTCTAAGTGACTGGGAGTGCTTGGTCTTTATGGTTACTGCGATGTTCTGTAATAAGGGTTTAATCTGCGATGTGAATGAGATTCAAGAACTAATGTATATTATTGTCTAACTGCCCTACTAAGTGTTGTAATCAAAGATCTATGTTCCATCTTGGTTGTAGACACCTGAGTCCTGCAACCCCCCTTGTTTCTACCTTGGGTGAGACTTCATCTGCTTTGCAGGTGTTGCCGAAAGGACCGGTAGTTAGGGTTTTGTTGGTGCGTTGTTGAAGCATTGAACCCTGGGTCTGCCCCTGTGCTAGCAGGTGTGAAGTGAGGAATGGAAAGTGCAATATGATGAATGTGAGATTGTGGGATGTGGGACTACAAGTATGGAGAATGAAAAGAGAAGTAAGAGGGACTCTCACATCCACATTGATGAAATAGGGTAAGTATAAGAAAAATCAATTGTGCAGGTTACAGAAGTGATCTAGTCATTCTAGAGGATGCAGGATTGCAGGATGTGGGACTGCAGTTCTAGGGAAAAAGGAAAATAGAATGAAGGGGAGTCCCTCATCCGCATTCGAGAAATCGACTAAGTATGAAAAAGGTAAACAATTCATTATGCATGATGTGGAAATAGAAAGGGTCATTTGGAGTGCTGCGGGTTTGTAGATTGTGGGACAGGGGTATTTGTGGGACAAGGAGTGGATTAGTCTCCTACAATGGGACTCTCGCAACAACAAAAAATGGATAAGTTTCAGGATCATTAAGTAAGAAAAGTGACTAAGTATAGACTTGTAGGTATGCGAGTTTGCAGACCTGCGGACTTGATGGTATCCCAATCCACAACCCACATTTTAAAGGGGAAAATGGTCAAGTATAAAATATACGAGAAACATAAGGGGGAAAGAAAAATAAAAAGGATGGATTTATGTACACTAACATTGATCAACAAATGTAGATCAACACTCTTCTCATTGTTGTTTCTTCTCTTTTGTGCACTTCCATAACATCTTCACTTCGACCAACCCATCTTATTGTTGATATTGACTCAAGATAAAAAAACAAAAACATTTTATGCGAGTTAATTAATAATTTGTCTTATTTGGCATTCACAAAAGAAATCTTGGACATGGAATTTGAAGATGAAGAACTTGTGATCCTTAATCATGTGCTATTAGTTGGCTTTCCTCATGAAGATAACATCCCTCAAATACAAGTAAGAGATCTCAAACACTACACCACAAACATCAAGCAACACTACATTCACCTCCACTTCATTATTGTAACTGGAACCAATGAAAAGTCTAATTTTTCATTGTTTGGTAACCTTGACTTCCTCATCCTTGTTCACCCATCCCAACATGTATGGATGTGGATGGTCATAGGCCTCCAATCCAAGTATCTTTACAAACTCCTTTGTAATGAGGTTAGTTTGTGATGTAGAATCTAGTAGAGGATCAACTTTAGTCCTATGAAGATGACTCTTTAGGTGAAATAATTTTGTCATCTCCTTTTGTTCATTGTCTCATTGGCTGCACATGTTCACCTTCTTGTGTATTGTAGCATAAACAATCTTATCATCCACATTAAAAAAAATTCAATTACTTCCCCCCAATCCATGCTTAACATGTTCTTCTTCTTTGGCTCCTCTTTGTTCTTTTTCTTTGGTCCTAGTTTTGAGTGAGGTTTCCAACATCATTTTCCATTGATGTGACTATCAATATTGCAAAGTTCAAAGTGATGGTTGAGGCCTTTACACAAATATGTTACATTTATCACATTCTTTCCTTTCCCTTTACATTTTAAAAATGAAATCTTTGCTTTTTCTTTATTATGAAAGAGAAAAAGCATGAAGATGGTAATATTATTCATTTGCTGAACTCCTAGTACAACACCAACATAGTGGAATTTAACATCATTTACAAATTGACTTTATGTCATTTCTGAACACAAAAGTTGAGGTTCCATCACTGACAGGAAAACAATATCAACAAACCATTATAAGAAAACCTTTTCTTCAACATAAATTTCCAATTTTTTTTCCACATCTTCAAACCTTCTGGTACAGAATACATCATGTTTGGTTGGGGAGATTGCCTTGGCCTCCAAACTACTCAACAATCGAGGAGAATCATTTGACAAACACAAAAAATTGAAAGCGACACGCAACTGTAATAATTATTTGGATTCTAAATATAATGTACAGGGGAATCCCACTGTAGCAGTAGGCCCTTCAATAGCGAAGAGCCAAACACAATGGCCTCAATACGGATGGATAAAGGCGGCTGATGGGTCAGTGCCAACGTGTACCGTTGTCAACGAAAACTCTAGCTTATCTTCCACGTAAGCACATACTCCAACTCTTGTCTGAAGTGGATAATTTTTGCCATTCTAACAACCATCTCGGTTGTACTATAGCTTACAATTTAATGAAGTGTGTTTTAACAAAAGACCAAAGCAAGAGATCAAAGGTGTTAAAGGTGGATAATATGGGAGACAATTAATTTGTATTTGAATTATGTGCAATAATGACAAATGGGCCCACCCTTCAAAAAAACAAAAACAAAGTGGTGGGACATTCCAAAATTAATGAAATCAGCTTGTAAGGATGTGCTACTTTGATCCTTTTATAAAAGGAATATTGGAGTCTAATAATAGCTTATAGTTAAGAAAAGTATTATGCTATGTTCTGATCAATAGCCTAGCAAGAAAAGAAATGTAGTAAATCTCCTTGAGAATTGGAATAGATCCATGTCAGGTTACATTAATTTAATATTTAAGGTTAAAATGGTTTCATTATGTAGAGAACAATGTTTTTGGATAAAAATTATGTAGACAACCATGTTTTTGGATAAAAATTATGTATGAAGTTTTGAAACATCTAATATTTTTAGTGGACATTCAGGATAAATGATAAAAAAAAGTGTTGTAGTATGTATTTAGAGAAGAAAATTAGTGAATAACTGTTGAAGAGAGGAAAGATGAATGAATAAAATATTAAATTAACGATTGAGATTGAGATTGAGATTAAAAATTAAATGAAATTAAAATATTAATAAAATCATAAAATTAATTGAAAAAATTAGAAGATAATAAAATATTAAATTAGTTATTCAGATTAAAATAATAATATTAATTGTGAAGATAAAATAAAATAAAATTAATGACATAGTCATAACTTTAAAAGAGAGATAGTTAATATGGGTCTTTGAATTTGGTTTCTTTTTTGTCACTTAGGATTAAATTAACATCTTAATAATAATCAAATTATAAAAAGTAATATTGTAAAATATGGTAAGTACAATTTAAAAAACAACTTTTTCACTAAATCACTTCAATTACATTTATTTGACATTATTCACTCTAACTTATATAAATAAACATCAAATTATTTCAAAAATAATTCAACATATATTTTCTAAACTTTAAACAAAATATTTTATAATACATTTTCTTTTAAACTTTGAGAAAACTAATATATCCTAGACAATTGAAGTAAAAAATAATACCTTTATAATTGTGTTTACTTTGAATGGTGCTCCAGTGCATTTAATTAATAAATGGTATATTTTGAAAACTTAATACAAACATGCACTACCCTACATAAATGCTCATGAATATATCTCGAAGTATTATTGGAGAAGCTAAGAATAATAGAACAAACTAACCATATTATTTTATATAACTCTCTTTCTACGAGGATATATTCATATTATTTTATATATAACTCTCTTTCTATGAGGATATATTCATATAATTCAATTTGTAGAATTAAGATTGTCCTACCATTCTTTCTATGTAGGAGGATCTATACATATAATTTAGTTTGTAAAATTCAAATCGCCATTTCTTTATTTCCATGTGGATAGATCCATATAATTTAGTTTGTAAATTTAGATTCTTAGAGCTATGAAAAATAAATTGTTATATATATATATATATATATATATATATATATATATATATATATATATATATATAATCAATCTTGTAAAAATATTATTAGACATTTAGATAGTTATTAAAAATTAAATTTGATGGTGTAGTCTAAATGTTTTATATTTTGTTTTTTTTTTGGATTTTTATTATTTAATATTGTCTGAAATTTAGTAAGAAAGTGTTGGATCTGTAGATTTGAGTGGCTAAGTCTGTATAATTCGAGTGTCTCATGGTTTTTTCAACACGTTGAATCCATTTATGCATTCATAAACACAATTTAAAAAACAAAAAAATGTGATTTTGTCAAGATTTATGTCGTTGGATTTTGGTGAAAATGACCAAAACGTAAAACAATTAGACAACGATAAAATTTGATAGGTAGAAAAAATTGTTTAGTAAATAAACATGTAAAGGTTATAAAAAATTAGGAGTTATAAAATATTACAGTGTTCAAAGCAGAAAGAAATAAACATAAAATGGATCAACTTGTCAAAATGAACTGACATATCTTGTAGTGAGAGTCATACTCGCTTTAAGAGGGTCTCTATCATGAATTAAAAAAACCTCATATTTTAATTATGAGTTCTCGATCTGCCCCTATAGGATACTCATCATTACCCTGCTTGCACTTTTTAGGTTGTCTAATTTTGAGATGGTAAGTGGAATAGTAGGAAACTTGTCAAATTGGGGGCGGGGTGATCAAGGCCTCTTGTTGGTGGAAAACTTTTCATTCTTTCTTGGCACTCTCTTACAACTTGTCTTACACTAGCTTAGGATCGATGCCATTGGAAACTCAAGAATGAGTAGAGTGGATAGGTTAATGCATTTTAGGCCCACTAGTTAGTTATAGAAAATGATATAATAATAAGGGGTAGTCAACATAGACCATTACAAATACTCATGGGAAAGTATAAGCACACATGAGTATCATTGTATTGAGATATGTTGGATGTATGGTATTGTAGCAAGCATGGATTGTGGAGTGATTCTTTCCATAAGGAGTATTTTATGGTGTTACCCTACCTTATTTAAGGCCTCAAAATAGCCCTAGAATTTTAGGACCTAAAAAATTGTAGATAAAAAAACTACCAAGATGGAGAATCATGTTGAATCAATGGAAGGGGTGGGTGGCCACTAATGCCACCCTGGATAATTCCCATGCCAAGGGAAATCATAAAGAGAAGATTTGTGATGTCTTTTACTAAGGAATCATTGAGAGAAGATAACTTTGATCTTGCACATTTGTTTAAATATGTTCAATATGAAGGAAAATGAATGTATATGTGAAATATTAGAGATAGTCTATGTTACAATAGAAGGATATATTGATGCCTAAAAACAGTGAAGATGAACAATAAATGAAGAAAACACCAAAATTTGAAGATGTTGTAGAAAAATAAATGAAGATGATAGCCGTGGAACAATATAAAAACAAAGAATATGCAAAAGCCGAAGATGTTGTGTAATGATCCAAATGTTTACAATATCATGACAGAGCATAAGCACACACCATCTACAAAATGTAAGCATGTACCACAACTCCAAGATAGATAAGTTACACAATAACTCCTTAAATAATAGGAGAACCTCCTCCAAATAATTAATTACATTCATACATCACAATTCACACGTCTCTAATAATGAATACATGATCTCTATATATTGTTGATTAAGGTTGACTGTCATTGATGTCAACCCTTGAAGAAAGCTCGGTAGCACAAAGGTTTGGGTAATGGACCCAAGTCTGTTTGATGTAAAGATGGCTCGTTATTTTATTTTCATGGTTGATAATAAGTATAAATGGATGAACTCCAAAGTGGTCCCCTTATGGTGAAAGCCCTTGCAGGAAGACGTTTTGCGGATTGAGTTATCCTAGAAGTATGGTTAGAGAACCCATGCTTATTTGTGGAATAATGAAACGAAGGTCAGTGAATTTGTTAGTGAAACTATCCTAGATGGATATTGCTTGTCATTCCATTTCCGGTGGTATGTAGAACGTCACATAACTCCTCACGGTTAGAGAGTTATGGCCATGAGAAGTTGGAGAACCCAAGTTTGGGTAATGGACCCAAGTTTGTTTGATGGATAATGGTATTAGTTTTGATATATTTGCATGTAATACTATTCTATATGGATGTTACATGTCATTACATTTCTGGTGGTATGTGGAACTTCACATAACTCCTCACGGTTTAAGAGTTATGGCTTTACAAAGTTGGAGGACCCTCTTATATCATCTAGAAGCCCCAAAAGGTCAAAGTAGTCAAAGTAGTTTAAGAGATTTTAGAAGTTAATAATAAAGTGAAGTGATGAGTGTACTATAATTCAAAGTGAATACAAAATAAATTATTTAAATAATAAATTTAATGGAGAAATTAGAAGTGGGTTAACCCTAAAATAAGGAAAGTGGGCAAAGTGACCTAGAAGATGTTTTAAGGAAGCTACCTGGAGAGTATAAATAAGAGGCAAGGCTCTCTCATTTTAGAAACACTTGAGTATATTGAATACCTATAGGTGTCTGAGGTAACCAAAGGATATCTAAGCTGAATTTATGAGGGAAGGTGAAGAAAAGAAGGCCGAAAATCAAGGAAGGATAAATTCTTTTGATGATGTTTTCTAAGGTATGTTATTTACAGGTCATCTCACCATTTTCGCAATAATTTTTTTTTAGAATGATTCAAACTGCAAAATTTATATTCCATTGAGTAAACATATCCAAGTATCTATGGTAAAAAATTCAGCTTGTGGGTCATTTTATTTTTGGAGTTACACTCCATGGAAAATAGTGTTTGTGGCTAATCCTGAAACTAGTCAAAAACAGGTGTTTCGGGTAAAAACATAATAACTTCTTCATAATAGATCCAAATTCAGTAAGACCAAATGTCTTGGTTATAGTACAGTCTATAGTATGTTTTGTAATAGTTTCATATCGATTCAACAAATATTCTGTGTGTGGTCTACTCTACAAGGTCACTCTCTAGAATAAGCCATAATTCAACAAGGTATGCCATTCTTTTCTATAACTACTTTTCTGAGAGGTTCCAAGTAGTGAGACCTAAAGGAATTGCATAAAAAACACTGAAGAACATTGTGTATCGGTTTCATATATTTATTCATTACAGGTACAAAGTTATGATTATTTCAAGTTAGGGTTGTTGACTAATCCAAAACTAGTCACGTGAGACTAAATAAAAGTTTGATGTAAATGCTAGTCTCTTGTTGTTTAAAGTTAAGGAAGGTTTACAAGTATGTGATAATATACACCAATTATATTATAGATTTATTAATCATATTTGGATGATGAAATTTATGAGGGATTTTGGTTGAGGTACAAGTTGGGTACATGGTTGAGACAAGTAGTTGATGAGTTGGCACATACATGAGGTGTATAGTTTATGATGTTGGTACATATTGATGAGTCATAGTTGATGAGTAGTCAACACATGATTGGTACATACTTGGTACAGGTTGGTGCATGGTTGATGCACTTGTTTATGGTACAGGTTGATACATGGTTGATGCACTTGTTTATGGTACAGGTTGGTGCATGGTTGATGCACTTGTTTATGGTACAGGTTGATTACAGGTTGAGGTACTGGTTGATGCATGGTTGATGCATGGTTCAGGTTTATTGGTACATGTTTACAGTGGTATATTTCACAGTGATAGTGTGACAGTGGTTCCATCATTCTACTTCTACTTCAGGGCGGTTGGATGAGGCATGGATAGGTGGTTGTAGCCACCTTCCGGTTGTATCTGGAGAACATAGGGGCTTGTAGCCTCCTTTTGGTTGTAGCCAAAGAATTGGGGAGTTAGAGCTTCCCTCAGGTTGTATCCCAAGAAACTAGGGGGTTGGAGCCTCCCTTCAATTGCAGCTGGAATACAAAGGAAGTTGGTGCTTCCAATGAATGTAATTCTTCAAGACATATAAGAAAAATAATTCCGTGGTTTTCTCCCGATTTGGGTTTCTATGTAAAACACTGGTGAACTATGTATGTGTGTGATTGTTCATTTATTATTGCTCATTATTGGATAATAATTCTACATTGATATAACACTTGGATTATGTGAAGAAAAAGGATTATAATTACGCTATTACTGATTCACCCCCCTTATCAGTAATCCAACAATTGGTATCAGAGAAGGTTCCTTCAAAAATTAGTTTAATCACTGAAAGGTAGATCATGGAGAGAAACAACTTGTATAAAAATGGAATACCACAGTTTGATGGACAAAAGTATGCTTTTTGGAGCATAAGGATGAAGACATATATACAGGCACAGGGATTTCAAGTTTGGAAATCAATTGTATATGGATACACAGCACCAAACGTTCCACCAACAAATGACAAAGCAGTGAAACTCGGTGAGAATAATTCCAAAGCCAAAAATTCACTTTTGAATGGTCTCAGTGATACGGTATTCACCAAAGTTGCACATTGTAAATCCGCTAAAGAGATTTAGGAAAAGCTTCGATATATTTATGAAGGAGATACAAAATTCAAAGAAGCAAAGCTTCAAACTTACAGAGGTCTGTTTGAACAACTAAAAATGAAGGAATATGAAAATGTTGCATCCTACTTCTTACGAGTTGATGGAATAGTGAATGCAATCATAGGATTGAGAGAACAAATCGAAGAATTTGTAATTGTTCAAAAGGTACTAAGATCTCTTCCTATGAGATTCAACCCTAAGATATCATCACTAGAAGAAAGATTGGATCTAAACTCAATAAGCATGGAAGAAATGCATGGAATCTTCACAACATATGAAATGATTACTGAACAAGAAAATTCAGATGTAAAAGAAGTAGCTTTCAAAGCATCTAAAAGATCAAAGAAAAAGAAAAGGCAACAAGAAGAATATAGCAACAACATTTGTTGATACTGAGAGGGGGGTGAATCAGTATCAAGTACAATTTATAACCTTTTTCAACTTATACTTAAACCATTCATTTATATCCAATGAGAAATGAACAATAATATAAAAGTTACACCAATACACCACAATACACCATGCACAATATATGAGAAATAATCAATAGTTATTGTTCAAGGGAAGTAATGACTTCCAAAGGTAGCTACAACTTCCAAATGTAAAGGGAGGGATAAACCTCCAAGAGGAAGACACAATCCTCCAATATCAAGAGAGATTTGAGATCTCCATCTTTGCCCCTTCCTTCTGCCCAATAATATATGAGAGATATTAAAACTTCACATTAAATCATCACCATTAACCAATCATCACATAGAACTTGATAATGCTTCCTGAGACTTCTTCAATTTCTGCAATTATTCAATTCTTGGAGTACTCTGATCCTGTAGATAACATTACTCAATGTATTCTCTGAAACTCCTCGAAGTTTCACTCGAACCCTCCCCAAAAATAAGTTATAGAAAGAATGGTAGACTTTATTCAATTCTGGTCTATTCAGGAGAGTTAACTTGCACAGAATTACCTGCGCTCAATATTTAACATCCCATTCTGAAACTTGCACACAAGAAACTAAAGTCCGTACTCTTTCCAGTTCAATTCATCCCACATCATTTGGATTCTCGATGAAGAATTTATGATTGTTTTACCCGGAACACCTATTTATTAACTAGCTTCAAGACTGGTCACAACCCCTATCTTCCACAGAGTGTATCTCCATCATTATAGCAAATCAAGAGCTTAAATTTTTACCACAATTACCTTGATATGTCTTCTCAATACCATAGCAATTTCACCATCTGAATCATTCTAGAAAAAATGTTATAGCAAAAATGGTAAGATGACCTGAAAATAACATACCTTAGAACACATCACCAAAAGACTTCATCATCCCTTGAAATCTGACCTTCTTTACTTTTGATTTTCTTTGAAATTTGACTTTATATCAAATGAATGTATAATTATATTTATGTATACCATTTATGTCACTTCCTTTTAACATTAGGGCCGACCTAACCCTTTCTTATTTTGTAATTCTTTTCTTTAATTATCTTGAGGGCCTACATGTACTTCTTCAATTCACTTTTTCATCTTCAAAAATTCATTTCTCCTCAACCATCAGGATCCACGTGACATTCCACATACCATCGAAAACAACATGATGTATACTATCCATCCATGGGTGTTGTATATGCATGTGCATTGTCCTTCATGTCCAAATACCTTCATCAATCTTGCGGTCCAAACCCCATGACTAGGGTTGACATCAATGACAACAACTAATATTCCAACAATCTCCCCCTTTGTCATTGATGGCAACACTCATTATCACATACCTGCTACGGCGTAATAAATGTTTCACCTTTTCTCGAGGGACAAAACCCCCGAAATCCTACGGGGCTTAGCATAGGCTGCAAACGCCACCTCTACCTCGACAGAGTCTTTGCGCGACCTCCCGGTCTTAAGGATCGTTCAATTTAATTTATGAGTTGAAGCGACTTCTTTTGATTCCCGGCTGGAATCTCCTTCCAATTGACCTACAGGTCCTTTCGAAAGCTCCCCTATGCGAAAAACACTAGGCGCGAGCTCCACAAATCCCAAGTGACCACAACACTATGACCAAGGCCTATTCCCAAAGGAACTTGTCGCAACTCGCCATCTCGCGAGTTCGCGAGTCGAAGTTCTCGACTCCTCCTTTCCAATCTTGTGATAGCCAAGATCACGAAATGGGTATATCTCCCTTCTGTTAGCACCCTCCGCGCATGACCACTGGCTAGGCTAAACACTAGCTCCCGTCGCAACTCGCGACTTCGCAAGTCGAAGGGTTGAACCTCCATGCTCTTATCCCGTGAATCCCCGAGATGTGAGAAGTCAATGGAGTGTTAACTCCTTCTCCCTAGAAGATGCGTGTCCACCTATAAACCACGCAGGCCCCACCTTGCGATCCTGCCACATGTCCCTTCTTTTGTGCCTCGACTCTCAGCACTTCGCAACTTCTGCAATCGAGACGAGGTCCTCTCAACCTCTGAACCCTCGAATGCGCAATATGCGATGGGGTTCTTGATCCAACGGTCCTCCCGCGACCTGGATCCAACGGTTGTCTCCGCTCCTCGCTATTTCACAACTTTGCAAGTTGTGGCGTCCAACCCTTCCCCTCACGAAACCCTGAGAAGCGATGTTAGCTTTCCCTCTCGTGTTTTCGCTACTCGCGACTTCGCAAGTCGAAGGGTTGAATTCTCGTTCCCTTATCTCACGAATCCCCGAGACGCGAGAGGTCAACGAGTGTTGACTCCTTTCACTAGGTGACACGTGTCCACCTATCTATCGCACGGGACCACCTTGCGGTTCTACCACGTGTCCCTCGTCCCCAACTTCGACACTTCACGACTTCTCTTCCCGAAGCACTACCTCCTTTGTATCCCGACACCCGAAGTGTCGAGATCCCGAACTCCTCGCTACTTCTTATCGCAACTCGCATCTTCGGGCCTTTTGGGACAAAAGTCTCGACCTCCTATTCGCCGATATGTCGAAATGCCAAAATTTCGACACGTCGTCAACACGGGTCCCACAACGGAACTTCTCGCCTTTTTGGACTTTCGAACTTCGCGACTTCACAAATCCTGATGCTAAGCTTTTGATTCTTCAACCCTCGAAACCTCAAAATACCGAGTTCTGATGTACTTTACCAATAACTGGCACACACAAATCCTTTCGCCCCTTCAGGAATTCACCTTTCGCGACCTCGTGAATCTTGAGGCGAGGGTTTTAACCCTTCAACTCGCGAATCCACGAAATGAGATTACGCGAGTGATCCAACGGTTCTTGTCGACTCAGATCCTATGGTCCGATTTCTCCCAAACTTAAACTTGAAAATAGGCTTACTGTAACTCCCCTGCTCCTCTGCAAGATCTGACGGCTCTCGAGACTTCGTGAATTCTCCATGGAGAATTTCGATCATCCAATGCCTCCTTGACGACTCTTGCGAGGCGAACACGGTATTCCTTCGCTGCTATTTCAGGATTTCAAGAGGATCATTCTTCCTCGTACATGGTTACTAAGACTTGTGCCTTCAAATCCTTTTCCAGGTTCTTGGTGAGATTTCTAAGAAGGGTGTCTCTGTGGGGAGATCTATCCAGGGTATTGCCTGAGACGGATAAGGGTGTAGATTTCTCGAGAATAGACTTGAAGTCTAAATTAATTCAATATGTGTATAAATAGTGATTTATAAAACATAATCCATACGTAGTCTTTCCATTATAAGTGTGCAACCACCATTTCTAAATCAAAACACTACACAGGCAGTCTTATACTCAAACCATTCATGAAACTGCACAGACTGTGAGCATACATGTCAGCATATAAATTTCAAGATGAAAAATGTAAAACACTTATCAGAAATAACACTAGATGTGATTGCAATTGCTGAGAGGGGTGCTCGTTTCCACCCAACCGTAGGCTCAACGACTCCCAATGGATTTACCACTAGCCACTCCCGAGCTGAGACCACGATGCTATGAGACTGCGTCTCTATTTATCAATGACTGAGAATGAAGGTTACTCTCCTTCTTCTCAGCTGTTACTCGCTCTGTGTTTTTCCAGAGTTCTCTTCCTCTTTCCCTCGCATCTGCCCTTTGATCACCCACTCTTCCTGCCTTTTCTCTGTTCAGCGAGGTTGCATGTGGAATGATTTTCCTCACAGTGGTCAAGTCTGAGGACTCTATGGATGGGCAGTTCACCCCCATCCCTCATTACTCATGAGGATCCCTTTACCTACCAATTCTGACGAGTCATTTAATTCGGGGCCAGCGAGCCACTCTTAGTTCTCCGGGCCAGTGAAGTCCAAATACGGTATTGGTTTTGGTGGAAGTTAACGCCACCTTTCTAGGAGCCTTCCACCACCTTTCTTCAGCCATCGTGGTCTCTTTTTCAACATATCCCCTCTCAGTAGTCCTTCAATATATATTCATAATATTATTCACATTCATCGACCTTTTTCACAAGGTCCATTCACATCACACATTCACATTTTTGGGTTTGCCACATGTTGGCAGCCAATTTACATTTTTATACTGTCCTTGTAAGATGCCTACACCAGTGTTTTGCAAACCTATATTTTCGACGCAATCCTTGAATAAAACGACACTATTATTTTTGTACACTTACCTTTGTTCTTGTTTTCACGACTGCAAGCGTGAAAACTTGGTTTTCGAAGTCACATTAAAATCGTCATTGAATTGTCGTAATCATTCTTGTCAATATGCCCATTGCATTTCCAATTTACTTATCATTATGCATTTGACAAGACTCCAAGATCCTTATTCATTTGGCATTTTTTATTTGTTAAATATGAATTCGTCTTACAAGATTGTGGTGATATTCTTTTAATCGAGTTTGTGACGCATTGGTGGTTTGATTTATATAGCTTTTAATTGATTCCCTTGACACATTGGTTTCATAAAAATAATTGGCATTGTGGTTATGCCCTTTGTATAGATCATTCCACATAACACATAGTTTATATAATCAAACCCTTGGTATTGATTTCGATTTATTGCTATGGTTTTGAAACTATGACTATTGCTCGCGCAAACGTTTGGTCCACATACGATATATCCATTGGTTGACTGAAATGGCATAGTTTTTAACACATATGCATTGTGATTTGAATATCTAAACGCGTCGGCGGTTGTACTGTGGGTGATGACTATTCTGCATGGGCCAAAATAGCTCCACCACCTTCGCATGATATGTCATTAATGTTTTCCCCCTATCCCTGTTTAACCTTTGTTAGTTTCAGGTAAGCCTGTGAGCGTTCTGCCCCTGTGTATCCTATGTTCAAACACTAGCCCCTGCACCCTGCTCACCATGTGCTCATGTCTATGGCACCGGTGGTCCGCATAGAGCCGAACTGTAACCAAGCTCTGTTGTTATTTGATAACGCCTGTAAGGATTTAGAAAACAATGGTTGGATGGTGTTTATACAGAGGTTCGAGGGTTTCAATATTTTTGTTGCACATCAATTCGCCCTTACCTTTGACGGGTGTAGGGATAAAATTGGTGACATTCAGCTTGAGCTAGATGAATAATTCATAAGATCTACTACAGGATTGTCGGCCACAGGGAAAAGATGGTTCAAAATCTCCAAAGTTGATGAGGTGTCGTGGCCTTTTCTATTCATATCACGAAAGGTTACATCCTGTGACAAAGGTATGCCTATTTCCACCCTTAAACCTAGGTGGCACAATCTTTTGATAATGGTTAAACAATTTGTGACCTGTGAAGGTCGGTATGGATTGGTTTTTCTTTATCACCTCCGGTTGTTGATGAATTTCATGGGTTATCCGTTGAACATGCCACATTACTTCTTGCGTAGTCTTTACAAGATGGCTAAGAGGTTCAAACGCGAAAAAGGTGATAGCAACTTGTTTCACCATGGCTTGATTAGACTCATCGTCATCCATCATTTAAACCTTCACGGCGATAATTGGAAAGCCTTTCTATCTTGAAATGGATTTGTTGATTCAGAGTCTGTCCAAATCGACAAGTCTGTGGTCAGTGAGACTATGGTCGGGCCACCCGTGCCATTCCATATCCTCCTACCCCCTGTCGAACCCTCGATTTTCCCTGACATCGACCTACCCGACACCCTAACCAAACCGTTCACAAAAAACAAGGCTGAGGCTGTTAAGAAGCCTGTGAGTAAGAGAGTCAAGGGTAATCCTATTGTCGACAACAAGGGTAAAAAGAATGCTTGATTGATATCGAGACTCGCCCGGAATAAGCCTAAGCCAAAAGTTGATCAAAAGCCCATAGTGTTGAGCGAGGACTCGAACTCTGATATCGAGCGCTTCCTAGCTGGAGAGTACCCTTATTCCCATGGTCTATGCTCCGAGCAAACCTATGACTATGTATCTAATTTTCACCCGTGCCTAAAGAACAATCCTAACTACCCAGGAATCAGGCTACATAATGAAACCCTGGGTGGCTTACACAAACCCTCGCCTGTGTTATCGAAGCCCAAGCAATCGTCATGCATCCAATGCAATGTGTGGATAGAGCGTTATTTCACTGATGTCCCCTTGCTGCAATCAAAGATCAAATCGTTAGAAGACCAAGTCACAGTACTATCAAAAGAAAGGGACAGGCTTCAAGCTAATGAAAAGAATAAAAAAAACCACTGGTTCAATTGTTTTCTGAAATGTCGAAGCTGCAACAACCTTTGTCAATTCCAAATTATCATGACCAAATTGTTTTCTAATTGTCTAGGTATGAATTTCAATTTTAATTTTGCTTTATGAGTGGTTTGAATTAATATAATGAATTGGTTTTTGGGTTTCGATTAGTTTTGTTCATTATTTGAAATGATTCTTTCATAGTTTGATTATCAAAAACGGTTATGTTGTGGATCCTATACAGTAGATTCTTTCTGCTAAAATCAAATGTAGTTATGATTTGGTTATACGATTTTGTCGTGCCCATCTTAGTAGAAGCGATTAATTGGTTTTGACTTGGTGTGGTTCGCTTTAGAAAAAATCTGTTGGTTTGAATTAATGTGATCAATGGGGTTTGTTTTTGTTTATATTTTGATTTCATATGACCTGTATACGAGATTTTTGTGCTAAAATTGGAGCACGACTATGTTGATTTGGTACAATTTCATTGTGGTTAGATTCTATCGGCTCTAATTTAGTTCTTATGGTTTGATTTTGGAACAATTTCATGGGCTTGATTTGGTATGATCCTTTATATGTGTTACACGTCATTGGGTTGATAGATACGATGTAACCTAATAAACTCAAAACAACCCTGATTGACTTCGATTTACCAGGAATGACTCTATTTTGTATTGAATTAATATTCTCGTTTGGATTCTGGTTACATTCGACCTGTGTTGAAGATTTATTTGCTAAGATCGTGGAAACAGTGTTCATTCATAACGATTTCGTCACCCCCAAACTGTTTCGATTCATTCTTGTTTGATTGCAAGTGATTACTGTGTGCCATGATTAGCATGATCGTTTGTTTAATGTAGCTATAACAATTTGAAAAACGATCCTGTTGATTTCGTTTTGGATTCGAAAACGATTTTGATTATGGAGAAGGCAACATAAACTATTGCATGGAAAATCTGTTAGTTGGTTATAGTTTGTGTCGATTTCAACTAGTTTATGAAAACGATTTCATTGCTGTCGAGTTATCCAATACGATTCTATTTACCCGAATTTGTGATAACAAATGGAATAGAGTACATGCATCTCTGTAATCATTCGATTGATCATAATCTTGTTTGCTCTCAAATTAGTATAACAATTTTTTATTTGAATGATTCGTTTGTTTTGAAATAGCAATTAGATATTTGTTTAGTAGTTTGAATTTAATTCTTTGAGTTTTGAATTGGTTTTAAAACGATTATGTGTTTGATTTAGACCAACTACAGAATCGCAAGATTCTGTATCTAGTCTTTAAAATTAGATTTTTATCAATATTATCAACAAAATATCCTTTTAACTTGTCTATTTTTGTCCTCTCTCAGGTACATACGAATTGCAGTGATCAAATGGGCATGTTGTGGTAGTTTAGGGGATATTTGTGTGATGTAGTTTTTTATTTTAAGTTGTTAGTTTGAGTCAGAAATAGAGACTTGGGATATCATCCTAGATTTTGTGTAAACTGTTTTGATAATTCCCACAGGGATGTTTTACCCTGTGGGAGTTATTTAAATACTTGTTATTTTTTGTAATAAGGATCATCCTCACTGTGGGAGAACCAGACTATGGATTTATGATACAGACTGAGATGAAATTTGATGTCTTGTAACAACTTTCGCTTTCAATATATCAAACTTTTGTTTCGAGTTTTACTCATATCATTTTGTAGTCGATTATAGACTACTTTAGCTATCGTAATCTATTGCAGGTTGATGTGACTTGATTAATGTGTAATCTATATCTGATCTCTCTCTTATTTAAAAAATACAACAATTACTTTGTTTCAGTTAATGAATCACAGATTTCTCTTCTTCATTGATTGAATCAATTTGTACAAATCCTTGCACGCAGATTTATCTAAATGTTATGATTTGTAAATTATAAGATTGCTGTAAATTTTATGTCTTGTTTGTTCTGTTATCGATATTCAAAAGAGCACTGCTGCTTACTATTACTAGAGGCTTGTAGAGGACTGATGCGGGTTTCCTCCCATCGAACAACTGAACTGGATTCTTTACACAGGACAATTTGGAAAGCGTTATTACAGGTTAGCTTATTAGTGTTATTGAAGTAGATATATGTATAGTTTAGATTTGTAGTTAGAGTTATCATTTTAATTGATTATCTTAAATAGTTTTTCAGTTTATTTCGTTTTCATAAAATTATAAAAATCAAAAAACTATAGTTTCGCTATTTTAGGACAGTTTGCAATTGATTTTTGCAGGTTTTCTTCTAAATCTGTAATTTGTAAATATTGTACGTTTGTGATTAAGATTTAATCATGTTTGTAGTTAGATGTTTAATTTCGTAGAACTATTATAGTATTAGATAGTAGATTGTATATATAATAGTTTAGATTTGTTTATTAGTTTGTTTTAATTGTTATTTTTCATTTAGATTAGTTAATTTAGAGTAGTTTTCTTTTTGTTTTCTTAGGAATTAGATTGGCTAATGGAGCCGCTAAACCCGTCAAGGTGGGTTATCCCAAACGTCTTGGGTTATTTAGACAACCCCGGACCGGATCCACTCTCCCAGTTGACAGACGATCAATTTTGCCTGTCAACAAATGGCGCTAGAAGGAGGGCCTAAAATTAATTAATGGCACGAGGTGGTCGTAAGACTCCTCCACCACCTCATCGCTCACCTATAGTGAAAATAAGTCATTCGAATGATAACATTCCCCCTCAAACATCAACCACATCAACCGACGATCCACGAATCACAGTTGAGCCAGTAACCCCAAATCCTATAGGAGGTGACATACAAGAGATTGTCCGCCAATATCTCATAAGAACTCATAGTGCCTTAGCCTGTTTGAGGCAACCAAATAGACCTTTGGATCAAACTTATATTTCTCTGATATCAGAGAACAAATTGGAGGCACTAATCTCATTGTGAACCCTACAGATCCGATCCTCACTCCTACTGCAGGGGGATCTGGAGTACCTCCCTCACCACCTCCATCATCTCCTTCCTCTTCTGGAGGAGACTCTTCTGATGAAGGAAGTTCCCCTTCTCAGCCTTCCACACCCACTACACCAATGGCCAACCAGAACAATCCTGCTAGACCTTGGCTCAACCAGGATGTTGTAGTTGTCCCTGGAGCTCAACATCCCTTACCTAAACATCCAGAGAAGTGGCTTCCCAAGTTTGACCCTGACTCAAAACAGATTGTTGAAGATCACATTAAAAAGTTTATGTTAGCCATAAGACTCTGCAATGTTGAACATGAAGATGTAGTCTATAGGTTGTTCCCCTATACTTTCGAGGGCAATGCATCTACATGGTACTTTTCCCAGCAACCCCATACCATCGTGTCCTGGGAAAAGTTTGAGTCATGCTTTTTGGAAAAGTTAGGAGACGGTAAGCCTCTGGAATTCTTAGTCATGGATCTTTCTAACTTAAGAATGAACCCAAAAGAAAAAGTTAAAGACTTCAATCAAATATTCTTAACACTTAAAAATCGAATCCCTGCGGATTCCATGCCTATTGAGAATCTTATAATAGAATACTATACTAAAGCTTTGCATCAAAGTATATCTATTTGGGTTAAACAATCTAAGAAAGCCACGTTGTTAGAAGCCTTCGAGGAGGCCAGCCAGATTGAAAAAGACATACTTAGTCTTAAAGACTTTACTAGCAACGAAACAAAGACTAGTTCTTCTTCCAAAAAGAAGATCGAAATCCTCCCTAGACCTACTCAAAGTAAAACACAACCTGAAACCTCTGATTTAGAAAACTTAACTAAAGTCGTTAAAAAACTGTCGAATCAAGTTATAGATTTAAAAAAGATGACCGAAGAAGATTCCTCGAGCAAAGGACCTTACAAGCCCCCGTTCCGGAAGCCTTTTCTCACCAACCGACCTAATCCAGCCACCGAGGGCCTTAATCTGGAAAGTCTGCAATACGCCCTTCAAACAATTCTAGAAGCCCAGGATAACTTGATGCCTCCTGAGATTCCTGAGGAGGTTGTTGAAAAAGAGACAGTTCAAGAAGAAGAGTCTTCTCCAAACCTTTTTGGACACTTCTCAGATAGAATCTTTCAAGCTAACTTTGAGACGGTCCATCCCTATAATACTAGGAGCAAGACCACAAACAAACCTTCTTCCGAAAATAATATGACTTCCCCCCCAAAGCAATCTAAACAAGCTGAGACTAAATGGAGTAATGTGAACCCCAACCTAGATTATGATGTAGTTGAAGATCTTAAAAAGTTAAGGGCCAACATTTATGTTTATGAGTTATTGAAATTTCCATTTTTGCTACAAAAAATGTTGCAAAACATCGCAGAGAATGGAAAAAATGGTAATTCAAACAATAGCAAGGTTGTGCAGAACAAAGGTCCTCAGAAGACTTCCACTAAGAATAATCCTGATTCTCATGATAAAGGAAGCCTTCCTGTAAATAATGTAAATAATGTAAATAATGTAGATAAAGTAGCTTTAGAAACAATGAGTAAGAAACCACAAACTACCACCCTTAGCACCCGTCGAAATGTGCCGCCATTTTTGCTAACTTTTGAAATCTTTAATAGAAATGTGCACAATTGTATGGTAGACTCAGGAGCGTCATCCAATGTAATTTCGTGGTCCGTGTGCCAGAAGATTAACGCTGAAGTTGAACCCTCTACTTTAAAAATCATCCATCTTGATCGAACCAATGTAAAAGTCATAGGTGAATTAAGGAATGCACTTATAAGATTATCATCTAACCCCAAGGTTCATCAAGTTATTGATATTATTGTTGTGGACATTCCAGAAGTGTATGGTCTCTTTTTAAGCAGGGACTGGTCAGAGCAACTACACGGCTATTTCGCGATGGATTGGTCTCACCTATGGATTCCAAAGAATGACAAGCCTAACAAGATCAAGGTAAATCGTGAATGCTACCTTAATTTCACGGTCACATATTTGAACGATCCCAATGAACCATTTACGCCTTCTGCTGATTCACCCGAAGTACAAGGGATGGATACCTTTTTCGGCAATTTCATGGCCGAGACTTCAACTATCACCAATCCAGAACAACAGTGCAAGATTGTAGCATATCTGCAGCCAGTAGCTTCCACACAACAGTATCATGCACCCGATAAAAATCAAATTTGGTCTCTTTATTTTGACGGGTCAAAGTCCAAAGAAGGAGCTGGTGCAGGCTGCGTTATTATCGATCCGGCGGGTAACAAAACATTGATTGCATGTAGGCTAGAATTTGAATGTACTAATAACACTGCAGAATATGAGGCTTTACTGCAAGGTCTCAGAAAATCTTTAGACATGAACATTCAAAACTTGACTGTCTTTGGCAACTCCGAAATTGTGGTAAGACAGGTAAGAGATTCTATCCACTGTCTTTCTTCGCATCTTAAAAGCTACCAATCCGAGGTATGGAATTTAATGAATAAATTTTATGCTTTCAATATAAATTCTATTCCTAGATTGAATAACTCTGAAGCAGATCTATTAGCTAACGTATCTTCTAAACTCTTTCCTACAGAAGGCTTATCCCCGGATGCATTCTCCATCGAACTATTGTTCAGGCCATCCATTCCCAACAACATTACAAATTGGAGAGTCTTCGATGACAATTAGCATATTATTAGCTTCCTGCATATGGAGGAAATTTTTCAAGGCGCGGTGATAGACGAATGTACTCACGATGACAATTTGCATGATTTCACGGTAATACTAGATCCGAGAACTCCTGAAACTTCATCGGACATGGTAAATTCGATCCCTAAATCTGTAGTTAGATTAGAGAAGTTTTATGATCTTCAAGATAAATTTAAAAAGTCAGTCAATTGTAAAACCAATAGTTCCTCATTATCATATGAAAAAGTAAACTTAGGGACTAAGGACAATCCGCAGTGCATTAATCTAGGGGTAGGATGTTCTGAACAAGAAAAAGCTACATTTATTAAATTGTTCAAAGAATTTAAAGATGTCTTTGCATGGACGTATGATGACCTTAAAACTTTCGACCCTAACATCATACAACATGTCATTCCTATGAAACTCCAAACCTCACCCTTTCAACAGAAATTAAGAAAAATGCACCTTAAGCTTGAACCGACCATCCAAAAATAATTGAATAAGCTCCTAAATGCTAAGATTATTTTCCCTGTTAGGCACACTCAATGGGTTTCTAACCTTTTCCCTGTCCGGAAGAAAAGTGGGGAAATTCGACTGTGCGTCGATTTTTGAAACCTTAATAGAGCGTCTGATAAAGACAACTATCCTATCCCACCCATGGAACATATCCTTCAACAAGTATCTAGTTCTGAGAGGCTATCCTTATTGGATGGTTTCTCAGGGTACAACCAAGTCCTGTTGTCTCCACCAGACCAACTTAAAACTACCTTCCGCACTCCATGGGGCACCTATGCTTATCGAAAAATGCCCTTTGGATTGATTAATGTCGGTGCCACTTTCCAGAGAGCAATGGACATTGAATTCCAGGGCTTAATCAATCAGTCCGTCGTAGTTTAATTAGATGATGTGACTGTATTTTCTAAAAACAAAACCGATCATCTAGCTCATTTACGAGTCGTTCTATAGTGATGTCGTAAATACAACATTTCCTTGAATCCTAAAAAATCCATCTTTGCAGTAGAATAGGGTAAACTCTTGGGATTTATTGTGTCAAGCGAAGGGATGATTATCGACCCTGAAAGGACTCAAGTCATTGCGAAACTTCCCCCTCCTACATTGTAATGATCCCAAGCCATTATACAAGGATCATCACTGTTTTGGTGTCTTTTTAAACTTTTTTTGAGTGAGGTATTTCGTCAAACACTTTGTTGATCTACCTTTTAGATGTGTTTATATGTGTGTATGCAACAAATAAAATAAAGAGATAACCATGGAACATACCTCAACCATATGCAATAAGATAGACAAGCCAAAACATCTCAATTCTTCTTTATTCATAAAATAGAGAAACTTGCTACAATGAAGATGTCGATCTGGAATGCTCAACAGATGGCCAAGAAGATAGATAATAGATAAGTGTTGCTACAAAATTCTCCCACTAATACAAAAGATGCCTCCAAAGGCTGAATAAGAAATAAATATCAATACAAGAAGATCTGAATGCCAAACTCTCCAGCTGAAGAATGCCACGCTACAATAGAAGGCTGAAACCCTCAATAACTCGACCCTACTACCAAAAGTGTCCAATCACCCTAATAAATATGCCAACTGATAGATCGGGTGATGGTAAGAACAACCCAGGTGATCGAAACTCCAAGATCCCTCTCAATCTTTGTAGATATGAAATCCCCCACTGAATGGTGTGCTCTACTGGATGACTGAAACCCTAGATAATTTGGCCCTGGTGAAGGAGGCCTCCAAATGCTCTGAAAATATCCAAAAATATATATCGGGACACTGAAAGTCACTAGGTAAAGTATGAGGGTCAGATCTGAAGTGTAACCCCTCCAAACGGACTAGATCTAGATCTCAAAAACACCCTCCTTCTCTTCAATTCGCCCCACTGCTCAAGAAATAATCTGATCCATAAAACTATCTTAGAAAGCACTATATTTGATGTCCAAGACCCTGTAATGAAAGCCCAAGTGATAGAATCCTCAACAACCCTACCAATCTCCTACAACGAATCTCTCTCCAAAGATGGTGCGCCCCTCTTGCTGGAATCCCTCAACTGGTGCACCCTCTCTCTATCTGCACATGAAACTGATGTAGAATCCTCCTGCAACTGAGTAGATCTAGAACTAGAA
>ML796172.1:827882-838515 GCA_009831015.1 Picea engelmannii
TTTCAACTATAAACCCAAAAGGGGGTGGCCCACGGGTTTGACCCTAAGACCTCCTCCCCACACTATGCCTTAATACTCATGCCATAACCAACGAGACAATGGCCCATACATTGTATTGAATGCCACAATTTTTACTTAATATTTGAATCCGCTAAGCCCAGGATGAGGCACACTTGTGGTATGGTTGTGGACATGTAGTTCTAGGCAAGTACAATAGAATTTATTGTAGGTTGCAGGGGCACAAAAACCGAGACACATTTCTTCTTGGGCCTGGGAGTGCCAGAGTCAGATCGAGGTGTGGAGACAATCATTTTTGGGTAAATCAATGCCACAAATTCTGTGGTGTTGTCTGTTTTCTGATCTGAGCATTATTTTTGCAGCTTGATTTTAGAATGAGGTATACTTATGTATTTTTTGAAATTCTTTTGCTGAGTTAATAAAAAATCCTACCTATTTGAGAGAAGGACCCAGAGACGTAGTCCACCAGGGATGAACTTCGTTATCAATTTTTTGTGTTCATGTTTGATGCTCATGTCTCTTCATTATTGAGCTTTTCCTTCTTTAATGGTGCACTTTAATTTATTCTCATTTAATGGAATTCTTTATAAGTCACTCAATGAAATATCCTGGATCATGTTGGTATCAGAGCAGTCGTATTTGACTTGAATTGTTGAGTGTGAATGCTTACTAGGGCCAAGCATAAGCAGGGTGAAGGAAATATTAAGAATTTTAATCCCAAAGTTGGTCGTGCATCCCAAAGGATGAAAATGGAAGAAGAAGACAAGCATGATGAATAGGAGAAAAACTTTCATATGGTATTTTATTGCATGTCAGAAATGGTTGAATGAATGTATGGAGATTACGAGAAGAGGATGAAGAAGAAAGGAAAGAAAAAGGAAGCACATGTTGCTAATGATACTTCGGTAAACCAAGGGGCTAGAGGAGATCCTCCTGAGCCTCCATATTCACCTTCAAGTTCTAGTTCTTCTTCCTCTAAGCATTCTCATCATTCTCATCATTCTATCCATAAAGCCTGTTTTAAGAAACCATTATTAAATCTTGATGTAAAATTTTCTTTACCTGTGTTTAATGGAGATGTTAATCCTGAAAAGCTAGATAATTGGATTTGACAGGTTGACGTATATTGTCGTGTTCAATATATTGATGAAGAAGAAGTTAAAGTGCAACTGACTTCTCTTCGGTTGGAAGGCACCACTCTCTTATGGTGGAAGAGAAAGCTTCAGGACATAAGTAAGTGTGGTAATATTCTTTCATCATGGTCAGAATTTAAATCAACGATAAGGAATCAATTTTATCCATTAGGGTATTTACATAAAGAAATGATGGAATGGAAAACTTTAAGACAAAGTAAAGGTCAAACTATACAAATTTTCACAGAAGAATTTAGGAAGAAATCTCTTACATTAAACATTCCTTTGGATTCTTATGAAACATTAATGAAGTATATTGGCACACTTCACAGTTATATTCGTCATATGTTTCTCTTGTTTAACCCCACTAGTCTTGACGAAGTTTGTGTGCAAGCCACTCACCTTGAGAACAGGGGAAAGGATGTTCAAGAAGATCCCACGAAGAAACCTTCCAATATCCCACATAAACATTTCAAGAATTTTAAAAGGAAGGACAAGAAGACCGCCATAGTGACAATAGAAGGAGGAAACCCATCTTGCACTCATTACAATAAAATCAGTCACGATGATGAACACTGTTGGAAAATGCATCCAGATAAGAGACCACAATAGTTCGGTGGAAAGAGGAAGACAAAAACTGTTGCTACAGTGCAACAAGATCTTGGTTCCAATTCAGGATATGAAGGAAATATCATAACGGTTGGAGTACAAGGTAAATATTCCCTTCATGTTAGTTCAAGTTCCAATAATGAATCTCATGATGATGAATGAAAGAGGAATGAATTATTTAACATAAGAGTTGTATCTAAACACACTAAGATAGATACATTATTTGATTCGGGTTCCCAAGTAAAATTAATATCTGAAGCACTTGTCAAGAAGATGTGTCTTGAAATGAAACCACATCCAAAGCCTTATCCTCTTGGTTGGGTATGTGATCAAGAAAAACTTAATGTCACCAAACAATGTAGGGTCAGATTTACTATTGCTTCAAAGTTGATTGATGAAGTGGATTTGTATGTTTTACCACTTCATATATGTGGCATAGTGTTGGGAAGTCCTTATCTTTATGATAGAAAAACAATCTTCTTTCGTCATGAGAACAAATACCACCTTACTAAGGGGGGAGTGGAATATATTGTTAGAGATTACAACATGAGGGTAAATACAACACTTGTTAGTGCAGGGAAAATGAAAAGACTCGTAAACACTAATAAGAGATATGTACTCATGGTTTTAAGAGAGAAATATGTCATGGCATCCGATGCTTTCCAAGGATGTGATCCTTCCCATAAGAAGGAATTAGTTAATATTGTTTCTAAGTATGATGATATTTTTCAGGAACCAGATGGATTACGTCCTAAGAGGGAAATGAAACATGAGATACATCTACAACAAGATTCTCCTCTTCTTAATGTGGGCATGTAAAGGATGTCAGTTGTGGAGATGGCATAGATCAAGAAGCAGGTACAGGGTTTATTGGATCAAGGGGTCATCAGGCCCAGTTCATATCCTTGTGGTTCTCTGATTGTGATCGTGCCAAAGAAAGCTGGCACATGGAGAATGTGTGTCGATTACCGAGCCTTAAATAAAATCATGGTGAAAAATTGATACCCTCTTCCTCGTATAGATGATTTACTTGATCAGTTGAAGAATGTTTTTTATTTCACTAAGTTGGATTTGTGGCAGTGGATACCATCAAATCAAGGTTGCAAAACATGATGCATGGAAGACTCCCTTTAAAACCAAACAAATATTGTTTGATTGGTTAGTTATGTCGTTTGGGATTTGTAATTCTCTGACAACTTTCATGCATGTGATGAATGATGTATTCAAGCCTTTCCTAGATGACTTTGTTATTGTATATTTATATGACATTCTTATTTTTAGCGGGACTTGAGATGAACATGTGAGACATGTAAAGAAAGTATTGGATACTTTTCAAAGGGAAAAATTGTATGTAAAATTGTCTAAATGTGAATTTGGAAAGGCTACACTTGTATACTTAGGTCATATTGTAGGAGGATGACAATTAAAATTTGATCCTTCCAAAATTGATGTAATTGTAAATTGGCCTAAGCCAAAAAGTGTAACCGAGATACGAAACTTCTTAGGTGCAGTCTAGTATTGGAGGAGGTTCATTTCAAACTTCTCCTTTATAGCAGACCCTTTGCATTCCTTAACTAGTGTGAAGAACACTATTCAGTGGGAAGGAAAGCAACAAAACTCTTTTGATAGTTTGGAAGAGAAGATCAGTACCGTACCAGTATTAACATTGCCGAATATTCAACATCCTTTTGAGATCGAGACAGATGCCAACAAATACGCCATGGCTGCAGTATTGATGAAATATCATAAGCCTATCTATTACCACTCTGAAACATTTAACCAAGCTGTTGTTAACTATCCTACATATGATAAAGAGTTGTATGCATTATTTCAAAGCGTAAATAAATGGAAGCACTACTTGTTAGGGAAGGAAACAATCATACATACAGATCACCAACCCTTACAGTATCTCCAAGCACCAACCAAAATGAAACAATCTTGACACTACATATGGATGGGTTTTCTACAACAATTTCATTTGGTAATCAAGTAAAAAAGGGTACAAGTAACAAGGTAGCCAATATGCTTTCTAGACCTCCTATTGTTGCTTCTATTATTTTGAAGAATAATTCTTTATCTCATGATATCTATGTAGAGAAATATGCCATTGATGAATATTTTAAAGAAGCATATGAGAAGCTAACCCATGGTGCACAGGTAGAGAACTATTGTCTTCAAGGAAAACTACTCTACCATCTTGGAAAGCTATGTATTCCTACAAGTGAATGAGTTGAAATCGACACAGAGTTTGATTTCTCCACTATTTTTTCTTACTGGGACCAGGTTGGCTACCCACTCTGAATATCTTAGGGGAACAATGATTTGAGCATCCAAAATCCTCTTCACCTCCCTTTCCATAATAGGCAGCAACATAGGATTTATCTATCTTATTTTTTTCCTAAATGGTTTGACTTCCTCTTTCAATGGAATCTTATGCTCAATGAAACCGGTGTCATATGTTCTGAGGTCTTCGTAGGTCCAAGCGAACACATCAGAAAATTATTTTAATAGCTTAGTATATTCGAACCTCTTCTCTTTTGACAGACTGCTTGATAATTTGACAAATCTTGGATCCTTCTCTGTGCCAATATTGCACTCAGCCACATTAGCATCATCATTTGAGATTTTACCATTTATTTCCACATCATTTCTGTCAAATAATCTTTCTAAAGGGACTAGTTCCTTGGGGATTTGATTTTTAGGCAATTTAACTCTAACAACCCTAGTTAAATAGTTGCATAGGGTTTATCAAGTATAGTTAATTAAATAATTATATGTCCTAGTGTGTACTAGTTAAATAACGATTATTTATTAATAATATTATTTATTTATTTATTAATTGATTAATTAAAACATTTAAGGTTTGGGTAAAGAATTAAAGGCTTAATAACTTTAATTTATTTATTATAAAACTTCACATATGACAAGGGATAGGGTATTGAATGGAGGGATAAGGTAGTAAATGGAGGGATAAGGTGGGTGGAATTAAATGAAGGAGGAGGTGGTGAATGGGGAAGGATATGAGGGGGAAGAAGCCTTCAGGAGATGGAATTATGAAATTTTGGGAGAGGAGCATTATTGCAGGGGAAGGACTGCATTTTTTGTGGATATTTTTCTGGTTTTGGAGTTTGGGTGGATTGTTACAGAGGTGCACCAATTTCCTGGGAGTTTTGGGCTCAGGGGCCAGGATTCCTCACAGAATCCTGGAGCTAGGGAGCTGGATAGACTCTATTCCTAGTTGGCAGGGAGGAAGATTCAGTTTTCGGTAGAGTTTGGGCAGAGCAACAGAGAGGACAACCAGAGATCGGGAATTTAGCATGAGACAGAGGTATTTAGGTATTTATATATATGTATTCTCATGAATATGTGGTGTTATGTGGTTCTTACATAAGCTTATTTACATGCTGTTAATAAATCAAAATTTATGCTGAATAATAAATGATTATAGGTTATGATCAAATTGTACAGGATATAATATGTTTTTATTCATTATTTTAGCTTGTGTTTTATAAGGCTTTGTGGGGACAGAGGCCTTACACATGGTATCAGAGCCCGGTTTCAAAGATGAAACCTAGGGCTTGACCACCCACATAATTGTGCAGATTGTTCCCTAAAAACAACTCCTAATCTACAACCCACAAAGCTTTTATTTACAGGTCATAAACCCTATGAAGACTCCCATGTTCCAACCACCTTTACTAATCCTACTAATCCTCACCTGCAAAAAGGAAGGATTAACAAGAATTAGCTTCAGAAATATTTTATTTTAAACCAAAAATTATGAAAGGTATATAAACAATAGTTATATTCAACAATATTTTATTATAAACAAAAGATTAGGAAAGTATATATACTAGTTTCCTTATATAGAGGATTATATATACACAATAGCAAAAATAAATAAATAAAAAATAAAAAAAATATTGACATACAACCAATCTCTATTTAGGCACATCAGAGTGGAGATCAAAGTCTAGAAACAACACGCAAGCAACCAAGTCATCAGACACCAAAACTAGCACTGAGTGCCAAGCCTGATACCATTCTATATCTCATCAAAGTGTAACAGAGTGCATTAATGGAATACAAAAAAAATAAAAAAATATTGGCATACAACCAATCTCTATTTAGGCACATCATAGTGGAGATCAAAGTCTAGAAACAATACGCAAGAAACCAAGTCATTAGACACCAAAGCCACTCACTAGCGCGAAGCCGATACCTTTCCGCATGCCACAGTAACTCAACATCAAGCCAACACGTGAATCAAAACACCAAAGCACGAAGCCATGTGCTCTACCAAGCCACAAGGAGGAGGGGACCATGTCGATACGTTTCCGCATGCCATAGTAACTCAACGTCAAGCCAACACGTGAATCAAAGTGCCCAAGCATGAAGCCACGTGCTCTACCAAGCCACGAGGAAGAGGGAACCGTGTCACATGCACTATGCGTATTGAAAAAAAAATATAAGTATTAAGAGTACATATNTAAAAAAAAAACAACTCTATTTTCAAATGTTGCATCTGTTTCTATCAAAACCTATTCGAATGGCTCCAACCGAGGAGGAGGTTGCAAGTGATAGGGAGAATGTTTTGACTAATATCAATGAAGCAATGGAAAAGGGGAGTCAATATATGGGCATTTTCCACAGTCAGTTTTGGATCTGGTTTCTAAAATAATTCGCTCTCCCTGTAGATGTCGAGAGTGCAGAGGGGATTCGATCCGCGCTCTCTGTGCTGGCGCATTTCTCATTTACTAGTATAGCACCCAAGAGAACAGCCACAACAAAAAACCCAGAACCCAAGCGAGCAACCACAATAAGCAATCCATCACATGCATTACAACACACCATTCAAAGGCTACGCATAAACAAGTTACAAGGGTTTGAAAAAAAGAGAGGATATTGGCCCAAGGCCAAGCTCAACACCGAGAGATTTTCTTCATAAATTGAGCCATGCACCTATAGTCATCAACAATGCAAGTCATTACCAAAGTGATAACATACAAGCCAACGCAGAACACATTGGAGCCCATAGGTCCAATCTCTAAGACAAGCACTGAGATCCAATGTCCACAAGATGTCAAACACATTCCACAACCCAACGCGGGTTAAAAACACAATACACAAAAGTCAAGACCAAGCGCCCAACTGCATGTAGCGCCCATGAAACAAAGGCTCTTCACCACACACAGAACACCAAGGAAGAGCCGCGAAGGAGTACTGCGAGCACAACATATATATATATATATATATATATATATATAAATTTATACATATATAATACCTTGTAAAAATAAAATAAAACAAAAAAGAAATATTAATGAAGGAGATTCTTAACAGGTACCAAGCCACGAATAAAGACAATGGGGCAACATTATTTTGCACTACGATACCAACGGCCGATAGCCAGGAGAGTGGAGCTTTCACAAAGGCCCAAACAAACAACGCGCCAAACTCAATAGGACTATACCTACCTCATGTACAAAGACTATGCGCCAAGCCACGAAAGAGGAGCTCGTGAAGGCATAGTTGCAGCCCGCAGGCCTTTGCCAAGCCACGAGCGAAGAGCCTCCAACCATTACCGTAACCCTAGTTGCACTTGTAGAGTGAGAGAGGAAGCAAAAGAGCGGAGCATTATGAGAATGAGTGTATGGTTAGGTTTAGGTATGGAAGGCACTGGAGGAAGCAAGGGGGTAACACATGGATCACATGCGAGGTCTAGGTTATTACCTGCGAGTTAAGTTATATATATATATATATATATATTTATTTATTTATTTCATTTATTTATCAATTTTTTTTTTTAATTTCAATTATTCAAAAAAAAAATATAATAAACAAATCTGATAGTCTAAATAAATTAAATGAATTGGGTTTTTATTTTAATTTAGGGATTTAAATTTGATATAAAAAAAAATGTTACTTATATAAAAAAAAGGGGAATATAATAATAATAAGATAAATTTTTTTTTATTATAAATTAATATATAAACAATAATAAGAGTGATTAATAGTTAATGGAGGATTAGTATAGTTAATGGGAATTAATAATGAATGGAGGGAATATATATATATATATATATATATATATATATATATATTGGGAAGGATGGGTTTTGAACCCACGACCACTCACCATAGTCCAAGCCTTGGAAAACAACCAAACATCAACGCGCCACACATGAGTCTTTACAAATAAATTCATATACACAAATAAATTAATAGTCATAAAATACTATCTCGAAGTATAATCTCCAATTATCCATGTTAACCAAACATTGAGTTCCATGCCCTCAACCATCGAGCCAAGCGCCAAGTCCCTCCATTCCATTCCACCAGTCAAAGACAAGCACCAAGCTTCAGTGCATAGCCTCAGGCTCACTACATCATATTACCACAAGTCCAGAAACAATACATAACCACAACGCACAAGTGCTAATATCTAATGCCCGAAAGCCACTCTACAATCCTCAAGACTCGCACTTGCAGCCACCAAGACACATAATTCAATGCATATGTACAACGCGCCAAGGAAAGTCGATGATTCAAGCATTGAAGGATAGCCTTAGACTCATTTCATCGACATTAGGTTGGAAGTCACCTTAATTAGTTGCAAACGCAAAGTATAAGGACTTAGAACAAGATAAGCGAGAGGAGGCTTCATGCGCACTAGGCAGGTAAGTTAGAGAAATTGGCTAGTATGGTGCAAAGCTAGCATAGCTACCAAGCGAGGGAGTCAATATTTTTCTTAGGAAAAGATTTATCCCTAACCTAGCCACCTCCCCTAAAGAGAGTAACGTTTGTTTACAGACAAGTAAAAAAAAACTTATGCCTAACCCTGTTTTCTAGTTTAAGTTGCGCAAATGTGAAACGTCCTTGAACTCACCCTGACAACTTTGGTTGATGCAGGTTAAATTATACAATATGGTCAGGAATCGAGGAAATCGAGGCAGAGGGGCATCATCACAGGGACCGCCAATTCCCCAACCACCATCGCCTGAGCTAGCTCTCATATTGTGCTCTTTGGAGGCCATAAATGAGACTTTAAAGGGGCATCAACCAACAGGCATCGAAGTGGAGCCCCCACCATATGGAACGGGTAATCCAGAAGTGTCGAAGGATTCAGGGGGAGGACCTCCACCCGAAGACATCACTACAGAACTGTAGAAGATCAAATTTCTGGAGTTTTTCAAGGGTCACGACAGTGAACGCGCGGAAGCATGGTTGGAAGGCATGACAAGGTGTTTTTCCTTAAGAGACTATGCATCCACTTCAAAGGAAAATATAGTGATTTTTCAGTTGAGAGACAATGCCTTGAACTGGTGGGACAACCTGGAAAGGAAACTGCATCTTACCCCAGACACTGTGTCTTGGGAACTTTTCGAGGAGAGTTTCCGAAGGAAATATCTGCCAACTTACTATGAGGAATATCAGGTAGGATCATTTCATGCTCTAGTAGAGGGAAATAGGACCGTAGAATAATATGAGATCAGGTTTATGGAATTGGTCAAATATGTTTCGTATATGGATAATGACCAACGACAGGAAGAATGCTTTGTCTATGGGTTAAACCCTAAGATAAGGGCTATGGTGCGGATGTGGAAACCGTCTTCAGTAGAAGAAGTTGTGGAAAATGAGCGTTATATGGAGGAACACATGAACTTAACCGGAGGTAGGAGATCTCCCTTTCTGCATCATCCTGGATTCATGGGGAAGGCCCCTAGGAAATTTCCTAGGGGAGGGGGCTCAAGGCCACCTCAATATGGTAACAGAGTCGCACCAAGGACAGTAGCCGTAGGGATTTCAATGGCAACAAGTGCAACATCTCGTTCATCACCAATGACACAGGTAGGTCCACGACCATCTCAGGGAGCAACTAGTAGGGGTAGGGGTTCCAGGGGAAGGAACTCATTTCAGAGACAATCCCAGAAAAGTGCGCAAGTTCAATCCCGTGTTACATGTTGGGGATGTGGAGGAGCCCATTACCAACGTGACTGCCCAGAGTTACAATTAGGATTTGTGCATAGAGAAGGAAAGGCCCCAGTGGGAAGAGAAAGTAGAAACCACCAGATTTACGTAGTGGTTAATAATTGCCAGGCCAAACATCAATCCACGGTGTTGGAGTCATCAGGTATGCTAAATCATATCAATTTTAAGATTTTATTTGATTATGGTGCAACAAATAGTTTCATTTCACCATCTGCATTAGAAAAGAGTGGGTTGGCAGCCTACGAGCACGATGACTTTAAACAAGTCGAGATGGCTTCAGGGGAAAAACAAGCGGTAGGACCTAGCGTTAATAATTGTATAGTAGACCTGGGAGTGTGTACTACCAGGTTGAAGGTATACGTCACTGCTCTTGGGGCGTATGACCTAATCATTGGAATGGATTGGTTAGAAGCTCATCGATCTTTGGTAGACTATTTTGCAAAAAGAGTGCTTTGTGTCAACGATGAAGGAAGACAAGTAGAGATCCAGGGTGTACAGAGAAAGGTGTCATTACGCTTTATCTCAACTATGAAAGTGATCTAGGTGGATATCGGGGGCCATCCGGTACCTTTTCCAAATGACTCAAAACAGTTTTCTGGCCATTTTGGCAATTTACTATTTTTAGCAGGTTTTCACTTCCGGGGCCATTTTGAGGGCCTAAATGAAGGTTTTTCGAGATAGAGGTTATAAATGATAGCCAAAGGAATTATTGAGCCCCCAAAATGAATATCCTCGACAATACCTTTCCAACGAGCTATCACACGCCTAAAACGGAGATCGTATGAAAAAGTTACGACCCCAGGAAGTTGATGCACCAACTTACCCAAACGGGGCCCACATGACTTTTGGCGCTTCATCTCCTAGGGTTAGGTTTTTGGATG
>ML796172.1:840857-861087 GCA_009831015.1 Picea engelmannii
ACCTTTCCAACGAGCTATCACACGCCTAAAACGAAGATCGTATGAAAAAGTTACGACCCCGGGAAGTTGATGCACCAACTTACCCAAACGGGGCCCACATGACTTTTGACGCTTCATCTCCTAGGGTTAGGTTTTTGGATGTCCAGGACTTTTGGCATTCCCGATTATTGTAAAAAGGCCTCCAGAGCCTCATTGTAACCATCTTCTTGCGAATGCGAGTAGCCGTCACATCTCTTCTCAGAGATAAGTTGCCACCATTCTAGCGAGTCTTTCACTCTGTATTTTTACAGTCTCTGTACATTTCTATGATTAATAGAAATCGTGTATTACTATATATCTGTGTTTATGGTTGCATCTCTGATACATTTCTTTTATATTATTGAACATCTGCAATATCTCTGTGCATTTCTTTATTGTATCTCCGCTCTCATTTCGTGCCGAAAATAATCTGGATCAGAAGGTTAAGCGATGCTTGAGGCAAGGGTGTCAACTATATGTAGTGGAAGAAGTGGATGAAAGGAAGGGACCCTCCTTGGATCAGTACCCAGTATTGTCAGAATTTAAGGATGTTTTTTCGAATGAATTACCAGGGTTACCTCCTAAGAGGGAGCTTGATTTTACTATTGAGCTGAAACTTGGTGCAGAACCAATTTCCAAGACTCCGTATCGGATGACAGTGCCAGAAATTTGTGAGTTGCAAATGCAGTTGAAAGAGTTACTGGACTTAGGGCTAATGAGGTCCAGTGTCTCACCTTGGGGTGCACCAGTAATTTTTGTAAGGAAGAAAGATGGTTCCTTACAACCGTGTATAGATTACAGGGACTTGAACCACGCTACAATGAAAAATAGGTATCCAATGCCACGAATAGATGACCTCTTTGATCAGATGAAAGGAGCAGTGGTATTCTCAAAGATCGATCTGTGATCAGGGTATCATCAGTTAAGGATTAAGGAAGGCGATATCCCAAAAACTGTCTTTTTGAACTTGGTTTGGGCATTACGAGTTTGTCATAGTACCTTTCGGATTGACTAATGCACCAACAGTATTCATGACCCTCATGAACGGCGTATTCCGGAAGTACTTAGACCATTTTTTACAAGTCTTTCTAGATGACATCCTCATCTATTCCAAGATCGAAAGAGAACATGAGGAACACTTGCGAGTGGTGTTGTCCTGCCTTAGAGAGAACAAATTGTATGGGAAGTTGTCGAAGTGTTCCTTCTTCTAGAGATAAATCCACTATTTAGGTCATATCATTTCTAGTGAAGGAATCTCCATGGACCCATAAAAGGTTAAGGCCAGTGCCGAAAAATGCCCATGAGGTGAGAAGCTTCATGGGGTTAGCAGGTTATTATTAGAGATTTGTGGAAGGATTCTCAAAAATAGTGAAACCCATCACCACTTTGCAATGCAAGGGGGTTAGGTATGAATGGACAAAAGAATGTGATAGTGCATTCATTGAGTTTAAGAGGTTACTAACTAGTGCGCCAATTCTATGAGTGCCGGATATGGAAAAGGACTTCACAGTCTACATGGATGCCTTGAAGCAAGGGTTGGGGTTGTGCTAATGTAGGACGAAGAAGTGATAGATTATGCGTCAAGGAAGTTGAAGAAACATGAAGAGCTATATGCAACTCATGATTTAGAGTTGGCAGCTGTAATGCTAGCTCTGAAACTTTGGAGGCACTATCTTGTGGGGCGAAACTTTGAGCTCAAAACAGACCATCAAAGTTTAAAACATCTCTTCACTCAAAGGGATCTGAATTCCAGGAAAATATGATGGAGTGAGTTTATGAGTGAGTACGATTTTGGTATTTCATACATCAAGGGAAAAGAAATGTGGTCACAGATGCCTTGAGTAGGAGACCACATGTCTTCTCCTTGGTACCTTTAAAGGTCAATCTGAGGGAACATGTGTTGATGCAACTCCGAGGAGACAGTTGGTATTTAAAGGTTACCTCAAACCTCTAGAGTGGGAGGCAATTAGATCCAAAGTATGAAGGATATAGTCTAGAAGCAGATGGACTATTGAAATATCGGGGAAGGATGTACATCCCTGAAGTTGGGGATATTCAAAGCATCATGCTGAAGGACGCTCATAGAGCACTTTATTGTGTGCATTCGGGTGTGAAGAAGATGTACGCAGACATGAGGAAGCTCTTCTTTTGGGTAGGCATGAAGCACGATGTGGTCCATTTCATCGCCAAGTGCCTGGAGTGTCAACAAGTGAAAGCCAACCACCACCACCCGGCAGGCCTCCTACAACCACATGATGTTCCTATGTCCAAGTGGGAAGTCATCTCTATGGATTTTGTTGTGGGGTTACCACTCACATCTCATAGACACAATGCCATTCTTGTGATAGTGGATAAGTTAACCAAGAGTTCTCATTTTATTCTGGTTAGAGACACTTACGATGTCACTGATGTGGCACGCGTGTTTGTAAGTGAGGTCATCCATTTGCACGGGATACCTAAGAAGATCATTTCAGATCGGGACTCTAGATTCCCTTCCAGGTTTTGTAAAAGTTTGCAGTCAACGTTGGGGACCCAGTTGAACTTAAGAACAAATTATCATCCTGAAACAGATGGACAAACTAAGAGAGTAAATTAAGTCATGGAAGACATTCTTAGGATGTATGTCATGGATAATCAAACCCATTGGGAGAAGTACCTACCTTTGGTAGAGTTTGCCTACAATAACAGTTTTCATAGCTCCATCGGAATGCCACCCTATGAAGCTCTGTATGGAAGCCCATGCAGAACGCCATTGAGTTGGCATAGATTAGAAGACCGAGTAACAATTGGGCCAGAATTGATTCAAGAGATGAAGGAACAGGTGATTTAGATTAGGCAGAGACTGAAGGAAGCATAGGATAGGCAGAAAATTTATGCGGATGCACACAGGACCGATTGAAGTTATGAAGTGGGAGACCAGGTTTTCATTCGTATCAGGCCTAACAAGAGTACCATATGGTTCGGGAAGGGGACAAATTTTTCACCTCGATTTATAGGACTGTTCAGAATCCAAGAGAAAATTGGACCTGTTGCTTATCGTCTCATACTAACACCCCCCTTGCATAAAACTCATAATGTTTTTCATGTATCTATTTTATGTCATTATGTTGTTGATGAATCACATAAGCTAAATTGGAAGGAATTGCAGGTATTGGATGCGGTAACTCTCATGGTAGAACCGTTACGCATATTGGACCGTAGAGTCCAATAGCTTAGGAACCATCTGGTAGACCAAGTTAAGGTCCAATGAGACAAGTATAGTCCAGGATCTGCTACTTGGGAAGACGTCGAGACACTACGCCAAGACTATCCCTCACTTTTTTGACCACCTCGAGAATATGTTTCTCGAAGGTGGGGTGTATGTAACACCACCTTTTGACTTAGACAACCAGGATTACTTGAGGCCTACACACTTTTATTTTCTATTCACAAGTGAAACTATTAAATGATACACTTGAACTTTTAGACGTATAAATTTTATGAATGTTTAAATATATTTGAATAACGATGGATATGATGCGATATATTGTGAGAATGTAAATTTTATGAATGTTTAAATATTATTGATGATGATGGATATGATGCGATCTACTATGTGAATGTAAATTATCTGAATGTCTAATTGTTATGGATAATGATGGATATGATGCGACATATTGTGTGAATGAGAATCCTATGAAGATTTAAATGCTATTAGAATGATGTTGGATATGATGCAATATATTTTGTAAATGATGATTTTATGAATGGGTGTTGAAATTAAATTATAGGATATTATGAGATCTATTTCTAACTTGAAAACTTTGATGTTAAGTTGTTGGTACGTGGATACCGAATTGAAATTATGGTTGTTTACAATTACATGATGATAATGCATAGAAATGTATGAGTTTGTGTTACAGACTAATCTGCAGGTTATGGGCTATGAAAAGCCAAGGGATAATGATGATGATAGTGGATGTCATGACCACTAGCCGAGAAACAATATGGTATGAATATTTGTATGTGAAATTATATTTTTTTGGATGCATTGCTATGATATATGGACCAGTGCAGGATTTCAGGTGGTGAGACTGCCCAAAACTGAAGAGACGATGACAAAAATCCCAGCAACATGGTGCCACTGTATATTCCATTGTAGGGTGTGGGCCCTAGTCATGTTAGGAGGGGTGAAGGCATTTCCCACCGTGTATCCTCCGAAACCTAAAGTCATGGGAGGACAATGTTAACTCACGCTCCCCTAGATGTGTGATGATGACTATCAGTTGCCTGTTGGGTAAGCTTGGTCAAGATAGTGACACTTCTGCTTATGGGTTCTATTTGGAGTTAGGTCAATATAGTTGATGCTCCAAGATAGTCCAACAGAGGAAGGATAGGAATGGAAGATGGAAGTAAGTTAGGGAGGAAGGATGAGTAGAAATAGTTGAGAGTGTATGGAGATTTTCCCTATGTTGGAACTTATTGTTTTCCTTCTGAAGAGAAAATGCATATATATATGAATATTCATAATTATGTAATTAAACTACAATTGTCTAAATAACATTGTTGAGCTATATAATTGAAATTAAAGGATTTCGCAAACATTTGATTGGTTTATTTTCTTTTATAAAATGAATAGTCTTTTTGAATGGATTGGATGCATATGGAAATTACTATAGAGATGATAGTTATTGATATTAGTACATGAACGAGACTTGTATGTACTAGCTACACATGAATTTCTTGCACATGTACACTAGTATGAATGAGTTTCTTGGCTTACTTACTAATAATGATGGTTATTTGTTATGAATGTGTGAACCGTGTTTCGTTTCCCTTGTATCATAAAATACCTTAACTTCGGGACGAAGTTTCCTGAAGGGTGGGTGTATGTAACAACCCTAGTTAAATAGTTGCATAGGGTTTATCAAGTATAGTTAATTAAATAATTAATTGTCCTAGTGTGTATTAGTTAAATAACGATTATTTATTAATAATATTAATTAATTAATTAAAACATTTAAGGTTTGGGTAAAGAATTAAAGGCTTAATAACTTTAATTTATTTATTATAAAACTTTACGTATGACAGAGGATAGGGTATTGAATGGAGGGATAAGGTAGTAAATGGAGGGATAAGGTGGGTGGCACTAAATGAAGGAGGAGGTGGTGAATGGGGAAGGATATGAGGGGGCAGAGGCCTTTGGGAGATGGAATTATGAAATTTTGGGAGAGGATCATTATTGTAGGGGAAGGACTGTATTTTCTGTGGATATTTTTCTGGTTTTGGAGTTTGGGTGGATCTTTATAGGGGTGCACTAGGTTGCTGGGAGTTTTGGGCTCGAGGGTCAGGAATCCTCACAGAATCTTGGAGCTAGGGAGCCGAATAGGCTCTGTTCCTAGATGACATGGAGGAAGATTCGGTTTTGGGTAGAGTTTGGGCAGAGCAACAGAGAGGACAACCAGAGATCAAGAATTTAGCATCAGATAGAGGTATTTAGGTATTTTTATTTATGCATTCTCATGAATATGTGGTGTTATGTGGTTGTTACGTAAGATTATTTACATGCTATTAATAAATCTAATTTATGTTGAATAATAAATGATTATAGGTTATGATCAAATTGTACAGGATATAATATGTTTTTATTCATTATTTTATCTTGTGTTTTATAAGGCTCTGTAGAGACAAAGGCCTTACATTAACAATATAATGTTCAGAAATTTTGTTTAGAAAAACATCAGCATGAGTATATTCTTCAAAATCAAGCTCTTGATCAATATGTAATGCAGAAAACTCATCAACGATATCCAAGAACATTTTGATTTCATGATCATCTTCAAACACTTTCCAATGCTTGATTTTTTTAGGTATAGAGGGTCTATATTTCACTTCTACATCATACCTGAGCTTAGGTGGAAAAAGAATTCTGAAATTGCTCGCTGAAATGGACAGAGAATCGGCCATGACATTTTCTTCTCTAGGAACAAATGAAATGTTAAAAGCTAGGAACAAAGTGTCGATGAGGTCCCATACTTCATTTCTGTAACTTCTGAGCCAAGGGTGCTTGATCTGATAAATATTCCTGATCTGCTGGACAATCAACTCAGCATCGTTGAACACTGATATCTCTTTAATTCCCATATCATTTGCAACTCTTAAGCCTAAAACAAGAGCTTCATACTCTGCCACATTTTTGGTAGTTTCAAATTCTAATTTGCATGACAGAGATATGGTTTCATGACAAGGTGACACAAAAACCACTCCAGCACCAACACCTTCCCTAGAAGAGGCCCCATCGAAAGACATTTTCCACACAAAGGTAATTGGAAGAGAATCTTCACCAAGACTAATGGACTTTCTGATCTCAAGAGGAGGTTAAGGGACATCAATGAGCTGCAATAAAATAGACCCCATATCGATGTCAAGGGAAAATATAGAATGATTGGTGGGGTCTGCTTCATCATTGACAATGTAGGCCAACGGAGCTTATCTGTACAGTCTTCTATGTTCCCCTCCAAACACATGAATGGTGGCATATGTGAGGCCCATCTGTAAGGTTCCTCCAAGTATTTTTATCCAAGATATTGACAATAGCATACCAAAGTTGGGAGGAAGGTCAACCACCACAATGTCCATGACCACACTTTTTATGGGAAGCTGAAACAAGGTCACAACTAGATATTTGATGACTCCAAGGCATTGCACCCTCCTTGAATCAAAAGAATACAAATCATGATAATCCTTTGTGATCTCTAATCCTAGTTCTTCCATGACAGTTTTGAGAATGAGATTATGAGATGCCCCTGAGTCCATCAAGCAATTATGCAAAACCTTATCATGTATGTTTAGGAATGTATAGAAGGGAGGGGATGAATCATCTATATCTTTTATCATAGGACCTAGGATGACTGTTGGATTTTCATCTTGGATATTTACTGAGTCTATGGAATGGAAATATGGCTCAGACTGCAATAGCTTAGAGAGGGACCTTTTGAAGTCTTCATGCTTGACTAGCTCTGAAAGGGGAATAGGGATTCTAATCTTCTGAATTTCATGCTCAAAGTTAAAAGAGGAAGGGGGCTTTAGAATTTCTCTCACCTCTAGGATGGGGTCTTTGGCTATTGGTAGGGGATTTTGAGCTTTCTTTTATTTGTTGTTGTTTGCTACGTCTTTAGCAGGCTTCTCTGCTATGGAAGGTTGATCATGGATGTCATACTTCCCTTATTTCTTCTTAGACCAGAGGTTGTATTTGTTGGGGCCACTATTTTCCTTTTCCCCCTTACTCAGCTCATTTATTTGAATGTTCATGAGGGATTCCTCATATGCAGATTGAGTTAAATGTGGAAATGGGGAGGTGTCTCCAATATAATGAATTTCAGGGTCAAGATCCTCTTCTTCCCTTTCCTCATCAATAACAAGGTTTCTTTGAAGAGGAGTCTGGATTTTCTGATCGTTTCTATCTCTGTCCCTTTGTTCTCTTGGCATAATCTGAGGAGTATTGTTATTTTTCCTCCTAAATTTTCCTCTGTTATCAGTATCTGGGACATTCTTATAACCTTCCCCTCGAATTTTATCTTCTCCATTTCTACAGACAGTGACTTCACCATTTTGGTTAATTTATCTACTTGAGGGTGAGATGCAGGAGAACCAGAGGTTGAGGCCTCATATATTCCTCTTCTTCTATCTCTGTCAGATTTCTTCTAAGCCCGTCAACTACCAACACATTGGATTATACCTCCAGGGTTGTGTCTTTCATATGAGCCAGGGATGCAGCTCTTCTTTCTTTGAGCAAAAGGAAGAAGTCAAGGTCAAAATAACTAGCATAAGTGATTTTGTCAGAGGCTTCAGTAGGATTTATCTCAACAAGTATCTTATTGTACATCTTGTTGAATCTTTTGGAGAAATTGAAGACAGATTCTCCCTCTTTTCTCTTTAGTGATCCGAACTTTGTGATATAATACATAAAATATTTTTTATCCCCACACTCTGTTAAGAAGGCTTCATCTAGAGCCTCAATCCTAGCAATGGATCCAGGGGTCAAACCTCTGAACCACTTTCTAACCTCACCGCAAGGCTCTGGACAAAGACTCTCATATAGACATCTTCATTTTTTATATTTAGATTATCTGCATAACTGTAGAAGGCAGCAAGGTGTTCTTCAACAATTATGTCCTCTTCTCCAGTGAATTTAGGCATATATTTCAGGTAATCTCTAAAAGGGAGAGAATTCATGGGATTAGGTAAGACTAGAGGGGCATATCTTGCAGCCACTATGGCATCCATTTTGTTTCTAGGGGAATTATAATCTTCCATAGGGATATGAGGTGGAGGAGAACTAGGAGGAGAAGGTCTTAAAACAGGGGAGACTGGAACTGAGCTTCTGAAAGGAAAGGAAAACAACAAAGGATTTGTAGAAAAGGCTATTGGGCTTGGAGGAACAAAGGTTTTCATTTCTGTGAAATCAGTAACTCTAACAAGAGGAGGAATGGTAAATCCTGGGGTATGAAAATATTCTAAGGCACTGGGTCTAAACCATGGTACAATTTCAGGAGAGAGATGAGTGAAAATGGTTTCTCCCTCCAATCTCAGACCAAGAGGGGAAAACTCAACAGGAACACTCCCAAAATTTAAAGTCCAAGAAGCTCTAGAAGAAGGTATAACAGTAGAATGAGATGCAGAAATTGAAGTTCCTATAGTAGGATATTCAAAATCATTAGAAATACCTGGTTCAGTAGAAGAGGTACCTCCATGAAGGGCCTTTCCTTTTTTGATAATATTCTCTTGGTCAGCTTCAGGTGTTTCTAAGGGCATCTATGGAGTGGACCTCGTGTGTCTACCTCTAGAAGCCATAACTGAAACAATGAAGTCACCAGTGGATTCTCCTTAATGGATTCACCACAGTGGAGTCTCTAGGTGCACAATTGCAATATTGATGTACTGGGTTTTGATGCACCTTCAGAACCAGTAATATTTGTCATTCAATCCCATGGAAAATATTCAAATTCATCCCTAGTAGAGATGCCAAAAATGTTAGCACCATAAGTCACCTCTAGATTGTGGCAGAGGTAAGCCTGATACCCATCAATTTATATGTCACAATGAATAAAAGTAAGGGGTGGTATAAATGATGTAGACCTAGGATCGTGTCTCTTTAACTCAAAAACAATAGACAGATACACATATATAAATGAGGTCTTGATCTAACTTTAGTCAATAAGTTTGTATAGTGGTGAGCAGGTGGAAGAACATGAGGAAAATGTGAAGGTCTGTTATGGACATTCGGTCTTCCAGCAACCTCTAGATGAAAAGTCTCAAATGTAAGATCCTCTTGGATCTGATAACTTCAAGAAACTGAAAACGTTGAAATAGCAACTGTAATCAAACTTACATTACACTACAATCACAACACTCGACTGGATCCTCCATGCCCGAGTTTTCAGAATCAAAGGAAAAATAAATGAAGGAGAAACTGACTACCATTGAACAAGAAGTCTCAAGTGATAATACACAACCAGAGAACCAGAGGCCTCATCAAAACATTACAATCGGGAGCGTATCTCAACCATTAACACTGACAAAAAAAAAATGAGAATTGATCATTTATATTCAAAACAAAAACACAACAGCAAGTTCGAGCTTCACATTGAAGGCATTACATCTGCATGCTTCCTAGAAGACCGCGCATGCAGTTTTCGGTCAAACGCAAACTCTGCCAGATGCAATCATACTTCAAAACGGGCTTGCAGCTGAGTGGACTAATGGACGGTCCTTTCCCGATCTTTCCATTTATAGTGGAAACAATGTTCAACCACCATCACCTACTTTAATAAATTCTTCCTTGGGATCAGAGAGCTCCAAGTCAACTCTGCATCTGAACGACATGATGAATTTCCTTTGTCTATCTACTACTTTGTTGGACCATTACCAGGGGACCCAGTTGGTAGACATGAGTGAGGACCTAGCAGGGACGATGGCGCGATCAACGTGGAGGTGAGAAGAGAGACAACCATATAGACAGACATGGGAGATGGAAGGTGACTGGGAAAGTGTGAGTGGAGGAAAATGTGGGTACTGTGCTGGGACAGGTCAGAGGGGAAGTGGCATAGGGTGATGATGTGGGGCCAGAGGAAAGGCCACGATAGTAGGCGGGATGGGGACCATCTGCCTAGATGGAGGTGAGTGGTAGAACACCTGGAAGGAAATGATAGGCGGGAGTGATAAGGGGACGTGAACTGAAGGTGAGTGGATGAAAGGTGTGACACAATGAGACGAGGAGGGAGAGCAAGTGATTTGATGGGAAGAAGAGAGAGATGGGGTGGAGGACATATGGAAATGAGAGGAAGAAGCGATAAGAAAGAATGGTAAGCGGTCTACTCGGAGGTGGGGGTGTGGTAAGTGATAAAGGTCTTAGGGGGGGGGTCCGAGTTCATGAGGAGGCACCATGACAGTGGGGGGGGCTGCATTCAAAAACCACCAAATTAGACCCCCCCCTCGTTAAAGTTATACTATAAAGGGGGGTTCGATATGGATCTCCAGCCGTGGATATGGGCGCATAGACCTCAACTGCCCAGATCTACGCGTCGCTTAGCACAATGTGCCTGCACACCCAAGACTTAGGATAAGTGGGTTTTAGCCCATTTCTTGCCATTTTTTCTCCAAAGGGGTCCATTTATTAGAAAAACACCCCCCATACAAATTAATGTGATAACAAAAATGGTCTTGCAGAATCCATTAATAAGACACTCATCAAATATTCAAGAAAACTATTGATAAGAAACAAAGGAATTGGCATATGAAGTTGACTGATGCTTTGTGGGTGAGGAGAATGACTTTGAAAGACAACACTGGGATGTCTCCATAAACATTGAGTTATGGGAAGGAATAAAAAATTCCAATTACCCTTGAGCTAAATTCCTTGACTTTTGTAGTTAATACAGAGGATAAAAATGATAGTTCACCTATGCAAAAGAGAGTCATCCGGTTATTGAAATTAGAGGAAGAATGAAGTAAAGCCTTGAATAGAACTTCTCAGAGACAACAAAGTATCAAAATATATTTTGATCAGAATGCAATCATAAAAAAATTTCAAAAGGGAGAACTAGTGTTATTCTGGAACAAAGATAAGGAGAAACCTTCGATGCACACAAAATTCGAAGAACTTTGGATTGGACCATACATCATTGAAAATAAATTGATTCTTATATACTCAAATACATGAAGGATAAAATGTTAATGCTTCATGTTAAAGGGAAACATTTGAAAGGTTTCTTTGCCTAGAATTTTCTCATTTCCTTGTACATAATTTTTCTTTTACTTAGTTTTTATATCCTTACCTTTTGACTCCATATCCCAATGGATGGAAACACGTGGTCATGAAGATTTTGGATTCTTGACAAGGGGGTTATCATCCCACAATTGGAGCTAGTTGTTGAGATCATTTCCCATTTCCAGGTTTTTCCTTCCTCGTTCTATTTTCCCAACTTCTTTTTTTTTCCATTTTTTTTCTCTCTTCTACACCTCCCCTTGTTTCCCTCTTTCTTATATCCTTTCTTCTATCCCTTTCTAGTTACCATACTTAGTCATATTTTAATAATCAACGGGTTCACGGTTTGGTGGGTTGGTGGACCTTCATCTCCATCCACTTTTCCATGTTATAAGTCATATTCTACACTATACTTAGCCATTTTTCAACTTCGTGGGTTTGCGAGTTCAAGCCCTCATCCTCCAAGTTTTGTGATCTCCACTTTTCACCCAAAAGTTTCATGATCTACATTTTGACCATCGGATTTTTCACAGGTGCCAAGCCCCAAAGTATTTTATTCCTTCTGCATATAAGTTCGATCGACCGCCTTTCCATGCTTAACATATTTGTTTATCATCCATAACCATGGGTTCGTGAGTTCCCAGGTTTGCGGGTTCATGTAAAGCTCCATATTCAAACTTTCTCTCATTCGTCCCCACCATTCTCTTGATTTTCCCAATATGCATTAAGTGTTTTTTAATGCTAACAATTGATTCTGCAGGCTCCAAAGAGATCATCATTAATGGCGAAATTATCGAGGAATTACTCATTAAATCACATTAAATCACCAATTTCCAAGGGATTAAATAATTGGCATCTCTCCAAGAACATTTATTTGAATTTATCATATAGCTAAACAAATGTTCCTATCAACCTATGGAAACATCAACTAGACAACAATTTTGTGGTGATAATTTAAATGTCTTTGGTCGTGAGGACCATAACTTTCAGTGGTCAAGAGAATATTAATACTATTCATCTCCTCCTGCACAAAAAGGCATAATTTGGACATATGGAATCACTCACGTCGGGTGTGTTCTTGAGGTTTTTGACTGTAAAGAACTTGTTTCAAGGTGTGTGGAGAAGTATGTGCCAAGCCAGATAATTATACAAATCCAAGATCATTCTCCAATTTCCCTTTCACCGTAATTTTTTCGTAAGATGTTGAAGCTCCAAGAGTCGACGCTTACCTTTAAAGGAGAAGACTACAATGATTTTTTGAAGAAACATAACAATGGGCTTGACCTCCTATCTGAATATTTGGATAATTTTGCATCTATTCCAAAAGACATAACTAGGATCCAGGTTGAGTCTTTTAAAAACCCTTATGGAGAAATTTCATGGTTGTTTACCAGGTTGATGGGTCAGGAAATCACTGCTACTATCTCTTGGATGAATTTATATATTTTATATTTTACAGTGAAAGAACATGCCATCTTTAATTGGGGAAAATTGTTTTGTATCGAAATCGTGTCTCTGTTATCACACTATAAAAAGGAAAAAAAATTATTTATGGTTTCCTATCTAGTATTTGATATTGTGTATTGTTGTCAATTTCCAAACCCAACCATAAGTAAGAGGGTGACATGTAAAATAGATCCAGTTACCTTCTGGTATCAGGAACTATGGAGACATAAGACCCCTTTGTACTTTTATGAAGTTTATAATGGTTTTGTCTCAGTCTTCAAAAGGATGTTGTTGGGAGAGAATACTTCAAGTATATCTGACCAGGATAATAGATTCTTAGAGAAAAAAGGAAAAATAGAACACATGGAAAATTACAGTGTCATAAGGATATTTTGTTCCAAAGAAAATCCTTATTTTCTTCTATATCATGTATCTGACAAATTATTCATTACAGAGGTGGCAGGGTGATCCAGATTTTATGAGTAGAACGAAAATGAATACAGACTATTATTATTCTTAACAAAAAGACACATGAATAACAAAGATGCAGTAACATAGATACAGTAAAATGGGTTTCTATTCAATAAGAAAATGTGTTGAAACTGTAAAATGCAGCAGAAAACAAGCTTGCAAGAATGGTGGTGGCTTATCTATGAGAAGAGATGTGACAGTTTCGATCCTTCACAAGAAGATGGTTATAATGAGGCTCTCCAAGCATTTTTACAATATACTTGAATACCAAAACTCTAGACATCCAGAAACCTAACCCTAGGCGATGAAGCACCAAAATTCATGTGGGCCCTGTTGGGGTAAGCTAGTACATCAACTTCCCTGGGTCGTAACTTTTGCATATGATCTTCATTTTAGGCACACGATAGCCTATTGGAAAGGTATATCTGAGGAATACACATGTTTCCAACATAATCTGACTTCATCTATAGTATGATTATGGCGAGAACTAAAAGTGTTGTTTAGGGTCTCAAAATGGCCCCAGATGTCAAGCCTTGAAAAAACTGGCAAAATGGAAACTACCAAAATGAGCCAATTGGAATAGGTGGGAGGCCACCGACATCCATCTGGATCACATATAAATACAACTTCTAGCTACATTTTTTCCATGAAAAAAGGAAAAATCAATTTATCCTCTTGCCGTGAAATATTGGAGATTTCATGTTCATAAACATAAATAAAATTGACGAGTTTTCAAATCATTTAAACAATTTGAATATAAAGTATGCTAAAAAGATAAATGGATTTGATCCTAACAAAATATTTTTAGAACATATGCTTTCGTTGGGATTCAGTAATTCGTTCATCCAGGCTATCTTGAATGAAGAATAAGGTAACAAATGTTGGGTATATGTTATATTATTTGCACGAGTGTTGGATATACATGGCTTTGTGGATGCAGACTAGGATGAAGATCTGAATCATAAGAGATCTACAAGTGGGTATGTGTTTAACCTGTTTGGAGGAGAAATAAGTTGGATGAGAAAAATACAGGCTTTAGTGGCACTTTCAACCACAGAAGTTGAATATATGGCAGCCACTTAAGCAAGTAAGGAAGCAGTATGGTTACAAATATTGTGTTAAGGTATTGTGTTGGTACAACAAGCTGTAAGGATAGATTGTGACAGTGAGAGTGCAATTTGTCTAGTGAAGAACCCAACTTATCATTCAAATACAACATATTAATATTCAATATCACTTTGTGAGAGACATGGTTGAAGAAAATAAAGTGTTGTTGATGAAGGTGTACACTTTGAAGAATGTTGCAAATTTATTAACAAAATATGTGAGCACTAAGAAGTTCTCTTGGTGTGGAGGATCCATGGGCATTGTTTCCCTGGATTGTTGACTATGTAACCCTATAACCCCTTTTATGAAAAGAAAACAACAAGTGGAAGAGTGTTGGGTATGTGTTATATTCTTTGCACGAGTTTTTTTCATCGAGAAATGTGTTTTATTTTTGCCTCATTTTTCATGTTGCCACGATTTTTGTATCCATTGTTGGGAGTTTTTTCAGCACATGGTTTTTTTACCAATGGTTTTCTATTTCCGGTTAAGGAATTAGGGTTTTTGAGTAATCCAAGTCATTGGGTTACGGATTTGGATGTCGTTGGATCATATATGTATATTGTATTGTAAACAATGTATCACTATGAATGAATATATAATATGTTGGTTTTCCCAGTTTGGGTTTCAGGGGAAAAATATCTGGGTTTGGAACTCTATATAAGTTGCAAGGAATCACTATTAGTGATGGGTGTAATAGTTCCATTGTTTCCGATATTGGAGTTGAAGAAGAAATAACTCCTACAGTCTCTGGAGAAAAGGTTATGTTGTGGCATCAAATACTAGGGCATATCGGAGAGAAGGGTGTTTGACTACTAAACGATAAAGGTATGGTTGAAGGTATCTCTAACTGCTCTCTAGATTTTTATTTTTGTGAACATTGTGTATATGGGAAGTAGAATTGGGTAAGATTCCCCTCTGGAGCAATGAGGGAAAAAAGAATTTTATAGCTAGTTCACAGTGATGTTTTTGGACCTGTGTTGATCTCGTCATTGGGAAAATATGTGTACTATGTCTCATTTATAGATGACTTCTCGAGGAATACTTGGATATATTTCCTGAGGAAAAAATCTGATGTATTTGACAGGTTTAAAGAGTTTAATTCTCTTGTTTAGAATCAAACAGAGAAACGAATTAAGGTGTTGAGAACAAATAATGGCGGAGATTTCTATGGGAATGAATTTGAATAATTCTGTAAGAAGTGTGGTATAGAAAGGCATAAGACTACTCCATATACACCTTAGAAAAATGGAGTTTCTGAAAGGATGAATGGGGCACTGATGGAAAAGGCAAGGTGCATGCTTAGTGGTGTCGGGTTAGGGAAAGATTTCTAGGCAGAGGCAGTGGGTACTTCATGTTACTTGGTCAACAGATCATGCTCATTAGTGCTGGATGACAAGACTCCACAAGTGGTATGAACCGGTAAGAAACCTTCTCTAACACATTTGAAGGTATTTGGTTGTGATGCATATGTTCATGTTCCAAAGGAAAACAAGAGTAAGATAGATAAGAAGGCTGAAAAGTGTATCTTTAGGATATAAAGATGGTCTCAAAGGTTATAAGATTTGGAACCCATAAACTAAGAAGGTAGTGTATAGTCAAGATGTAGTATTTAGATAAATGAAGGATGTTGTTAAACAAGAAGTCCTATCAAGTAAGGAAGAACCATAGAAAATAGAGTTTGATTTAAAGGATGACGAATTAAACTCTACAGAAGAACAAGAATAAGAATAAGAATATCCTCATACTCCAATATTGAGGATATCAGTTCGAGAAAGAAGGCTATCGGAAAGGTATACTCCATCTGATTTCCATTCAAATTTTTCTTTATCTATTACTGATGATGATACTATATCTGTTAGGGAGGAATTGGATTCAGAGGATGTAAATCTCTAGAAAAAGGCCATGGACGAGGAAATGACAACCTTGGATAAGAATGAGGCTTGGGATCTAGTGGAGTTTTTGACTGGAAGAAATCCCATTGGCAACAAATGGGTATTTAAAAGGAAGTTGAATGCATAAGAAAAAGTGGAGAAATACAAATCTCGGTTAGTAGAAAAGGGTTATTCCTAGGTTGTGGGAATTGATTTTGGTGAGATTTTTTCTCCTGATGTCAATTTAACCTCTATAAGATTTATGTTATTTGTTTCTACTACATTTGATTTTGAATTAGAACATATGGATGTGAATACAACATTCCTACATGGGGATATGGACGAAGAAATCTATATGAAGGAGCCATGAGGATTTGCTGTGAAGGGAAAGAAGGAGATGGTATGAAAGATGAAAAAGTCCCTGTATGGTTTAAAATAATAACCAAGGATGTGGCTGTTGGATCATGTTGTCATTGATGCCAATGGTTTGATTATTTGGGAGATTGTTGGATCATATGTCATTGATGCAAATGGTTTGATTAATTGATGTCATTGATTGATGTCAAGTAATTGATAGGATGATTGATGAACAATGTATATGTATTGTCCTTGATGAGAATGATAGATGTTAATGTGGAAACTAATTGATAAAGATGGATCATTAATATGATGCATAGATGAAGATGGATCAATGAGTTTTCATTGATACATGATGATGCATAGTTTGTTTGATGAAAATATGACTCATTATTGTCTTATTGTGATTGATAAGGCACATAAATGGATGAACTCCAAAGTGGTCCCCTTATGGTGAAATCCCTCATGGGAATACACTTTGCAGATTGAGTTATCCTAGAAGAACAGTTGGAGGACCCATGCTTGTATGTGGAATAATGATTTGAATATCAATGAAGTTGTCAATGAACCTATCCTAGATGGATAGTGCTTGTCATGCCATTTCTAGTGGTATGTGGAATGTCACATAACTCCTCATGGTTTCAGAGTTATGGCCTTATGAAGTTGGAGGACCCCCATATGAAGGCTTGAATCCCCCAAGGTCAAAGAAGTCAAAGTGCTTGAAAATAAGAAATCATTATTTAAATGATAAAGTAAAGTGACAAAGTCAAGGTGAATTATTTAAATAATAAAAAGAAGTGACAAAATCAAGAAGGAATATTTAAATGATAAAGTAATGGAGAAGTTTCTATTCATGGAAAGTGGTTAACCCTAAAATAAGGAAAATAGGTTAAATAACCTAGAAATGGGTTAAGTGACCTAGAAATGGGTTAAGTGACCTAGAAGATGAAAGTATAAATAAGAAGCTAGGATCTCTTGTGAAATGAACATTTTTTTGGTGAGAATCCTTTTTGTGGATCAATGGAGAAATTCTAGTGAGATTATCTTGTGGAGTATTGATGGAGAGCTTCATGAGCATTATTGGTGTGGTTGTCTTGAGAATGATTGAAGATCTATCATGAGGAACAGAGAGAGAAGAGGATCTCATGGATGCATCAAAGTTTTAGCAATGTTGGATATCTTGACGAAAAAATTCTCGAACTTCAAAAACCCTAGTTTCTGAGGTATACGTGGGTTGTTTGTTCTTAGGGTGTGTATACATTAAGGTATACACGGGCTGTCTGAAGACATGGAACGTATGGTGGATAAAATGGTGAAGACTTGTGTTTGAGCTGGTGCCAAGCTCTTGGATGATTAGGTAGGTTCTAGATATGCATTCTATGGCCTCAGATCTATCTCTGAGACACTGGTATGATAACATTATTGTCTTTATGAATATTATTGTTTGATGTGATGGGAATGCTTAGGGAATTCTTGGTATGGATTCTATGATGTGATTCAGTTTGGTTGATTTGGTTGATGGAGTGATCAATACTCTTGTGATTCAGTGGTGACATGATTTCTATGGTATACTAGATGATTATACATGTTTGAGATAGAATTCATATTGATCTATTGTCGAGCATGAGCAAGCTATTTGAGAGCTTGGAGATGTTGTGACTAGCCATGGGTCAGTTTGGATAGTGGAAGACATAAGAGAAAGAGATTGCAGGTTGCAGAGGATCTGAGCATGTGAAGCAAAGAAAAGCCCTAATTTCTCAGAAGCATATGCATGTTGAATTATACATTGGTCGCGTGCACATGCGGGTTGTAGTGAGCCAGGGAACGTACACACATGGGTTGCACTAATGACAGGTCGTGTACTTGTTGACAGATTGATATCTATTGAGGATTGTTGCCTCATCTCAGTTGGTGCTGAGGGTGTAAGTTGAGTCTTGCATTATAGAGTTGGTGGTCTTGTAGAGTTGTACTCTATTCAATTGTTGTTGATAAACCCCAGATTGTTAAGGTCCTAACTCGCACATAGGTAGATCAATGTATTCAGATGTAATAAAGGTCAATATTAATAAGGCCTTTCAATAAAATAGAATAATGCGGATGTAAGAAGACCTAATAGAAGCTTTCGCTTCTAGAAGGATCTTCCTCTAGATGCTTCTATTAATAGACATATTTAGTATAAATAAGGGTCGAGGGTATGAAAACCCTAGCTTGGAGATTATTGTAACAGAGCGTTGCTCGACTGGAGGTTCCCCCTCAAAGAGGCCTATGAACATTGCTTTCTGAATCAAAGTGCTATTTCATTTGTTGTTCTCATATTATTTCTGTGTTATTATGGATGATTATGCTGGTTATATTACTGTTATTCTACCATTCCTAACATTTTATTTATGTTCTGTGTATTTATTAGATCTGGTATCTTGCAAGTGGTATCAGAGCACTTTCCTTGGCATAAATTGTGGGTATTTTTTTTTCAGGGTAGAGACGTATTATGGTGTCTTTAAGCCACACAGATCTATGATTACGCGCATAAACCCGCGGTTGAGGGACTCATACACACAGGAAATACAAGTGGTTCTTAAGCGCACATCTGTTGGCCACCCTTGTAACCCCTGTTGGTACCCCTTCGAGTGGTAGCGCATCAGACAACACCTCTGTATGGATCGACCTAGATTTCCTGAAGCCCTCTTTAAATAAACCTATCGGCTGCTGGACTGCTATAATGTCACCGAGAACAACACTTGAGAAGATACTCTCTAGTACCTGGGTAGTCGGGTAGTACAGCTAAGGGTATGGTCTATCCTCCTTAGTTAGTTCCCTGAGATATTGGGCTGAGTACTACTGTTTGACCCTGCACATATATCAGAGAGCTATAGCACAAGGAAAACCCTTGTCTATAGAACCCTTGAATACCTAACCCTTGGGGAACATAATCATAAACATAAACAAATTAAACCGACGAGATTTATTACCGCACATCTATGTTCGGGTCGCTAAGTAAATACACATTTCTTTCTGGTTAAGAATTTGGGGATTTCAGCACTGCAACATTCTTTAGACAGAAGTAAAACCCGGCTATATTAAAAAAAAAAAAAGTCTGGAAATTTTTTCACCATTATTTGAAACCTATTCCATTAGATTCATCTCTTCTCCCTTATCACATTCATCCATATCATTTTTCTGCAAAATTTCTGACCCCAGCCGCTCCCTTTTCAGTTCACCCACCCTCATGGCCCATACCTGTAGCCAAGAACTGGAATCTCACTTCAACACCTTGCAATCTAGTTTCCTCGAGACCCAACAAGAAGTGCAACAACTCAGTGCTACTATTTCCTCCCATGATACATCCATCAATACCACCATAAATGCATCCGTAAATACATCCGTGCAGTCCGCAATAGCGGAAGTCAAACACGAACTGACCACCCAGCTTGAATCTGTCTTTGCATCACTCTGCACCAAACTCAAGATCCCTACCAATGACTCTTTTCCTGATGCACATACAAAGACTGAAGGTGAAACTTCTTCCCATTCCTTTCAGACCCATCACTTTCAATGGGACATACGCCTTCCATGGGTGGATGTAACCAAATTTGATGGCATAGACCCCACTGGTTGGGTCACCCAAATGGAACATTATTTCTCTCTCTACAACATTACAGATGACTTGGCCAAACTCCAGTATGGTGTTCTCCATCTAGATCAAGAACGCTGGCAA
>ML796172.1:885733-901794 GCA_009831015.1 Picea engelmannii
TAGATAAGAACATCAAGGACGATGTTCCTTTTAAGGGGGAGGGAATTGTAACACCCTGTTTCCCCCAGTTTGTAAAAATAACTGGACTGGCCAAGAACTATGGCAAACTCATAAATGTGAATAACCTTATGAATTTTATTGCAGGATTGCTGAGAGGGGATGTGCAGAAAAGAGACCATGATGGCGGTGGAAGGCACCTGAAAAGGTGGCGTTAACTTCCATCGAGAATTAATACCGTATTTGGACTCCACTAGCCCGGAGAACCAAAAGCAGATCGCTGGCCCCGAATTAAATGCCTCGCAGACTGGTAGGTTGATGGCTCCTCGGGAATTAATTAGGGACGGGGAGGTGAACCACCCATTCATAGAGCCATCATGACTGGCCAGTGCGAGGGTAATCGTGCCAAATGCAACCTCACAAGAGGATAAGGTGTGGGGTAGAAGCGATTGGGCGGGAGTAAACGCAAACCGAGAACTCTGGAAATATGCAGAGTGAGTGATAGCAGAGAGGAAGGATTGCAACCTTCGCTCCTGGTCACTGGAAAATAGAAACACAGTCTCACAGCATCATGGTCTTAGCTCAGGGGTGGCTAGTGGTAAATCCGTTGGGAGTCGCTAAGCCTATGGTTGGGTGGAAACGAGCACCCCTCTCAGCAGTTGCTTGACCCCTGGTGTTATCTCTGATAAGTGTTTTGCCTCTGGCATCTTGAAATATATAAATATGCTTATTCTAATAATTATGCTCATAAGATGTGAAACTGTGAATGATTTCATTATAAGAATGACTGTATGGTGTTTTGATCAGTATTAGTAGTTGTATATTTATATGGAAAGACTATGTATGGTTTATGTCCTCATGAATTCATTATTTGTGTGCGTACTGTTCCAATTCAGACTTCACGCCTGGCTCTCGGGAGGACGACATCCTTATATACCTCAGGTAGTACCCTAAGTAACTCTCCCCATAGAATTCCTTCCCTGAAAAGCCCATCAAGAACCGGGAAGGCGGGTGTGAAGGCGTAAGGCCTTAGTAACCCTGCATAAGGAGGAATGATCCTCTTGAAAACTGAGATGACAGCATAAGGATGAAGTAACGAATTGACGGATGAGATCCCGTCGGGAGATCTGTGGTCACTCATGATCATCAGATCGGAGGAAGGAGCTGGAAAGTTAAGTACCTTAACCTTATAGGTATTAATCGAGGGATGAGATTTCATCGAGGAGTCTGTGGTCACCCACGACCGTTAGATTAGTAGGAGAAAGTAGGGCGTTAAATGCCTTACCACTTGGTTTTCCAGTGTCTTCATGGGTAGTGAAGAGTTTAGGACCGTAGATCCCCAAGGTTCATGAGAGTATCTGAACCGTGGATATTTTCCACACCCAAGGAGTCGTGAAAGAATGCATGGGTAGGAACCATTATGGGCCGTCAGATCTCGACTGAAAAATTCGACAGTCGTTGGATCTGTCAGGAGTTACCCGAAGGTTAAGACTCCAGTGTATTAGAGGTGAAAACCTCAGGATGGATCTGAGCCGTCCGATTGACGGAGGCCATGTGTTGTGAGATCTCCCATTTTGGGAAATCGAGAATCGCGGAATCGGGATTCCTGTCGACAAGAGTTTGGGATTTTCCATGGTGAAAACCCTAGGACGGATCTGAGTCGTCCGATTGACGAAGGTCACATGTCGTGAGATCTCCCATTTCGGGAAATTGGGAATCACGAAATCGGGATTTTCCATGGTGAAAACCCCGGGATGGATCTGAGTCGTCCGATTGACGGAGGCCACGTGTCGTGAGATCTCCCATTTTGAGAAATTGGGAATCGCGGAATCGGGATTCCTGTTGACAAGAGTTTGGGATTTTCCATGGTGAAAACATCGGGATGGATCTGATCTGTCCGATTGACGGAGGCCACGCGTCGTGAGATCTCCCATTCCAGGCAATCAGAAATCGCGAGATCGGGAGTCCTGGCGACAAGGGATCGGGATTTTCCTGGGTGGAAACCCTGGAGCAGTTGTGGATCATCTGATTTAAGGAGGTGACGTGTTGAGAGATTACCTGTTTCGGGGATCGGTGATTCGGGAGTTCCGCTGACAAAAACTCGGGTTCTTTCCTTGACAAATCCTGATCCATAATGTCGAGACAATATCATGTGGCTAAGTCCCGATGGACGGACAAGATTCCTTCGGGAAATCTCAGGGTCCGCAACGACCGTCCGATGTGAGGAAGAGATGCCAGTTTTACGCTAGGGTGCGAGCACGCATTAGGGTAAGTAGCGAACAGATCTGGATGGCCAGAGTCTAACCGCCCAGATCTACGGCTGAGGATGCATTCTGGAGCCCCCTTGCCATTCTTCCTTTAATGGGGGGAGGGGGTTTGGAATAGTGTGGTGTGTGAAGTGGGGCCCCTCCTGTCATGTCGACCACCGTGTCGCGTTTCCCTCTCTGCCACCTATGTTCCACTTAACCATGCAATGGGGCCATTTCTCATTGGCTTTTCTCTAGCCCTGTTGGGATTTTTTCGTATTATCCATTTGCTAACCCTATAGGGATTCGCCCCCATTGACCGATCTCTAGCCCTGTCGGGATTCGGCGATTGCCAAGTCAAACGACTCAATGTCACTGTAGCGTCGAGGCACGAAATATGAAAGAGGTACTGCATTTATTCGGACTGTGATCGTGACCTGCGACCACATGGGAGCGGGGAGAGAGAAAGGACCAGCTTACGCTGGTCCTCCATGGATGTTTAGGGCTTCTGATTCGGCAAAAGACCAGAAAAAAATCCGATTTAGGTAGTGGGTATGTGACATGAATATTATTGTTTGATGTGATGGGAATTCTTAGGGAATTATTGGTATGGCTTCTATGATGTGGTTCAATTTGGTTGATTTGGTTGATGGAGTGATCAATACTCTTGTGATTCAGTGGTGACATGAGTGCTATGGTATACTAGATGCTTATACATGTTTGAGATAGCATTCATACTGATCTATTGTGGAGCATGAGTAAGCTATTGGAGAGCTTGGAGATGTTGTGACTAGTTGTGGGTCAGTTTGGACACTGGAAGACATAAGAGAAAGATATTGCAGGTTACAGAGGATTTGAGCATGTGAAGCAAAGAAAATCTCTAGCTGCTCAGAAGCATACAGATGTTTCATTATACAATGGTCGTGTGCACACGCAGGCTGTAGTGAGCCAGGGCGCGTACACACGTAGGATGAACTACTGATAGGTCACGTACCTATTGACATATTGATATCTGTTGAGGATTGTTGTCTCATCTCAGTTGGTGTTGAGGGTGTAAGGTGAGTCTTGCATTATAGAGCTGGTGGTCTTGTAGAGTTGTACTCTATTCAGTTGTTGATGATAAACCTCAGATTGTTGTCCATAATAAAAAGAAAAATTATACATACATCTTGTGTTCTTTGTGTTCCTTGTGGTGATGACTTATTGATGATATGTGTTGTTGATATATGCTGCTGATATATGTTCACATCTAACTGGTTATAAATGACAACAATGGGTAATGCATAAATGTTGAATGTTAACTAAGGAGTTTTATGTGAAGAGGGAAGTTTTGGGAAAAAGAGCCCCACACTCATTCACCCCCTCCCTCTAAGTGTGGTAGGTGTGTCCAATAGTGGTATCAAAAACTTGATACTTATATGTTGGGACTTGGTTTCACAAGAAGCAAAGAGGATCATTATGTGTATTTTAAATTATTTGGTGATCATTTGATTTATCTGGTCTTGTATGTGGATGACATGTTGCTAATAGGAAACAACAAGGAGATTATCTAGGTTGTGAAAACTCAGTTTTCCTCTGAATTTGATATGAAGGATCTCGGTGCTTCAAATTTCATTTTGGGCATGGAAATTAAAAGAGATTGGAAAAAGAGGAAGCTCTAGTTAAATCAGAGAAAATATGTCAAGACAATATTGCATAGTTTTAATATGCATGAATGTAAACCGATCAAGGTTCCTATTCCTGTTGGTGTAAAGTTTTATGTGGATCAGTGTCCCAAGACACAAGAAAAGGAGGAGGACATGTCTCATGTTCCATATATGAGTGCAGTTGGAAGTTTGATGTATGAAATGGTATATACTAGATCGGACATTGCATATGCAATGGGAGTTTTGAGCAGGTATATGTCAAAACCAAGGAAGGAGCATTGGACACAAGTAAAAAGGAATTTCAGGTATTTGTGTGGCACTGAAAGATATTAATTGTTCTACCAAGGAAGACATGTATTGGACAGAGTGTTGGATATACATGGCTTTGTGTATGCAGACTAGGCTGGAGATATGGACTATAGGCGATCTACAAGTGGGTATTTGTTTAACCTGTTTGGAGGAGAAATAAGTTGGATGAGAAAAAATCAGGTTGTAGTGGCAATTTCAACTACAAAAGATGAATACATGGTAGAGACTCATGCAAGTAAGGAAGCAATATGGTTACAAATACTATGTTCAGGTATTGAGTTTGTACACCAAGCTGTAAGGATAGATTGTGACAGTCGGAGTGCAATTTTTCTAGCGAAGAACCCGACTTATCATTCAAAGACAAAGCATATTGATATTAAATATCACCTTGTGAGAGACATGGTTGAAGAAAAGAAAGTGTTGTTGATGAAGGTGGACACTTTGAAGAATGTTTCAGATTTATTAACCAAATCTGTGAGCACTGAGAAGTTTTCTTGGTGTAGAGGATCCATGGGAATTGTTTCCCTAGATTGTTGACTATGTAACCCTATATGAAAAGAAAACAACACGTGAGAGAATGTTGGCTATGTGGTATATTCTTTGCACGAGTTTTTTTCCTCGAGAAACATGTCACATTTTTGCCTTGTTTTTCATGTTGCCTCGATTTTCATGTCCATTGTTGGGCATTTTTTCGGCACATGAGCTTTTGTCAATGGTTTTCTATTTCTGGTTAAGGAATTAGGGTTGTTGACTAATCCAAGTCACTAGGTTAGGTTTTTTGATGTCATTGGCTCCTATATGTATATTGCATTGTAAACAATGTATCACTATGAATGAATATAGAATATGTTGGTTTTCCTGGTTTGGGTTTCCAGGGGAAAACTCTTTGTGTAATGTTTGTATTTTCCATTGTGTATTTTCTGTTCTTTTACTGAAAATATATTTACAGTAAATATTGTACAAGGTTAAAATCTACAACAACCAAAGTACTCTTGTACATGATGTTGGTGACCTAGAAACAATACTCAGTACTAATGATTGTTATAAGCAAAAGGGAAAGGGTCCCATTGAAAGTAGCGCTTAGTCTCTAGTTGTTACTCCAAAAAATACCACATCCTGGATCAATGCTCCAATGGCTCACCCAGTTAGAAAGGTTGTCAACAATAGTTCAAATGGACAGGGAGAGAAGAATCATCCCCCTGGGAAAATCGAGAGTTCACATAAGCTCCTTGTGAGAAAGAAAAGGAATAATTTAGTGCAAGAGGAAGAGTATAATATTATAGAAAATGATATCCAAAGCTTTTCTATGGAAGAAATGGAGCTAGAAGTAGATATTGAGAAAATATTTCCCGCAATTGAACAACCTTAAAATATGGCTCAACAAAATTCTTTATTGGAAGTCGTTGCAAATGAGACCTTTAGTGAAAATGAGTCCTTCACTTTTCAAAGTGTTGTTTTTTAGAAGGATTCTAAAATGTTGATTGTAGAAAGAGGTGACCAGAAAAATAAAAAGGGAAAGTCTCACTCATAGGTTGACCTGAAGGACATGCATCCATCCCAAATTTCTAAAATCCACAGGGAAATCGGGGATGCTCTTGAATATTCTATTGGTGATATGGAAGCTAAAAATGCTAAGTTGAAATAAAGGATCAGAGAATTGGAAAATGCCTTAATGCCTCTTTTAATCCTAGTAAGTCCTTTGTCAATGGTTAAACCAACCACACCCACCATTAAGTTAAAAGGATATTCAAGTTTACTCAAAGCAGACTGAAGTTATGTAGATAAAAACATTGAAAAGAGAATGTCACTGATAACAAAAGCAAGGGAGGTATCAAAAAATATTTTCTCTTTTGGCTCAAGGTCACATGATTTTCATGAGTTTCTGCAGGTTGATTTAAAGAATGAAGAAGGTTTCTACACTGACATTGTATTTTCATTTGGAATAAAAGTCTCAAATATGATAGAATTGAAAATAAGAGAAGATGATCTCCCCTCCCCAATTCGAATTAAATAAATAAATTCTTGTTGGAAAGAAAATATCAAAAAATTGAAGAACATTTTCCAAGCATGCAGTGAAGCCATAGTAAAAAGAGAAAAATTGTTCAAAAGAATAACATAGATAGATCTGGCAGGAAGCACTAATGAGGTACAAAACCCTAAGTTAATTCTCAATTCAATGTTTATGACAAAGCAACAATTTGATGAACAAGTTGGGAGATTGAAAGAGTTATCAACTGAGAAATTCTATGGCATAGTTGAATATAATGAAGAAGAAATAGACAATTGGATGGTTGATTATTCTGTGAAAAATTAAGATATTGAAAAGGAAATACATGGTATTTCTCATGAATTAAGAGACTTGGAAGGTAGATTATTCAATATTAAAATTAGGTGTGAAATAACTGTTGCACCAATAAAAAAACTACATTGAAGATTGGTTTAAAAAGGCAATTGATAAATTAACCAAAGAGGGCCAAGAAGCAACAATTGAGACGGTTCCTATAACCATCAATGAGGACAATAAAAGGATAGAAACAAACAAGTGAACGAGAGAGAGACCATCATAATAAGTTTATGTTGATCACATCTTGCTTTCTTTATCAGTTTTTCATCCAGTTACTATGTTTCTTTGACTAGAAAGGTTTAACCGAAATCTGATAACTCCTTCCTCTCTTCTTTCCATGTCTTGCTACTTTGTCATTTCCCACCATATTCTTTCCACAACTTACTTCTTGTTTATATTTTCTTCATGGTCCGTGGGAGTCCCAATCCTAGTCCCAAGGACCAACACATTTAAATTTCAAAGATTTGTAACAGACTCTATATTTTTCAGAAACCCCAAGAGAATTATTTCAAGATTAGTTTTGAATGTATTTTATAACTCCGAGTTTTGAGTATAACATGTGTTTACTCTATTAAAGTTCTATTATGTATGCATACCATCTTCTTTTATTTTATGTGATCATAAATCTTTAGTTTAACTATGATCAATGTGAGGAATTTTTGTTTATCTTTTTCAAATATGTGATGTGTGAGGTTCCTGGTCATCTCTCGGGGACTCTTTTTAAAACCAAAACTTTTTATTTTACTACAATCTTTATATTTCTTTGAATATCACGACAGACTTTCTAAAAGTCCTATATTATTTTGAAAATCTAGAATTCCAAGAAAATCTTGAAACAAAGAGGAGTACCACCTCTATAAAAACACAGGGGGATTTGTATCCTCGTGAGGTTGTCGTTTCGGTATTAACGAATTCAAGCGTCAACATGTGCATCCGAGAAAATAGAAATGGTCAAGAGGAACATTTTCCACACATATAGAAGAAAATCCAAAGCGCATGTTGTAGAAAGAACACATTGTTGAGTGGAATCCAAAATGTCCAAAAAGGTCACACTACAGAAGAGGAATTGTGGGGAAGAGATTAATCTTAGTTTATAGAATGGTAACCTTGCAAAAGAGTGAATAGAACTATGGAGTGCTTATTTTATCGAACCCATTGTTGAATCATTTTTCCATGAAAAGATTTGTAATGTAGTAAAATGTTTCTTTTCCTTTGTGGATTTTTGTGAACACCTTGGAATTTGAAGCATTGTATTTGGAATTTCAATAATTAGGGAAGTTGTAAGGGAAAAAGGCAAGGAGCACAAGCATAAACATGAAGTTTGTGAATGAACAAAGGGCCTTTGACTCTCCTTTGATTCGAGTTTGTATAATGTTAATTGTTGTGGATTCCAAAAAGCTATGCATTAGCTTTGTGAATGTAAAGAGGCACAAGATCAAAGGCCATTGACTCAATAAAAATACAAAAAATGTTATTGAATGTATAAGATCACATGCCATTAACATAAAGATACAAAGAATGTTGTTAAATGTGTTTCCTCTAAATTTTAATGTGATTTGATTTGGTAACATAGTGTGTATATATGGAATCTCTATTAATACCTAATAAATTTGCAGATTTGCTATTGTTATATTAATTCTAATGTGTGACTTTGACTACAAACTCCTCAAACCGTGCATCAAGATAGCACTTTCTCATTAGTATAATTTCGAGGTCACACATTTATAAGTTTGTGTGGACATCCTAAACTTTTTTATTATAAATAAATTAATTCTTCATAAATAATTTAAGATTTTACATTATATATAAATATAATTAGATTTAAAAAAAAAACTGTGCATCATATTATTGAAATAAAAATAAATAAAAAAGAAAATTATATTAATTTTTATCATGGAGCATGTTACGCATTAAGTAGAGTGGGACATGCCTCACATCGATGCATGTGGAACCCGTGAGAATTCAACTCAAAGCTCTTACACACTCATATGGATGTGAGTTTTCGTTAGGCACTCACTCTCATTACTTTTGTCAATCATATGAAAAAAATTGAAGATATCGTTGATAGAGATAGAGTTGACTTCTTGTTTATGTGATAACAAACCCACAACCAATACCAATGATAAGCATATGAATTTGACAAGGCACCCACTACAAAGAAATTAATGGCACCTAATGCCAAGCTGGATTGTTTGATTACCTCTCTATATTTAGCTCAATGACACGTCTTGGCCAACCAAAAGTGAAACCGTACACATAGTTGTACAATGAACTTTTAGTTGAACGATGATGTGGAACTGCTAAAATGATGTGGCACTTCTTCAAAAATGATGTGGCATTGTATCTATGTGGCATTGATTATTCTAGATCTTTGAAGAAAGATTCAGCATGAACGATGATGTGGCATGATTATTCTAGATCTTTGAAGAAAGATTTAGCATGAACGATGATGTGGCATTTTTCCAAACATGTATGTATAAAGTATTTTTAATGATTCTAGATTTTTAAAGAAAGTTTTGAATATTTGTTGAATTATGTTTTAATGGTTGGGATAAGATGTGGTTATTTAAATAGTGTTTGGTGAAATTTCAGAGAAATTTTATATATGTAAAACAATGTGTTTGGTTTTTTAAAATTGATTTTTTAGTATTATGAAAAAATTTAATACAAATTTAATAAGTTAAATTTAATTGTGTATATTATTATTTTATTGAGTTTATAAAACTATTCAATGTTTGGGAAAAAATAGTTTTGCAATGATAAAAAATGTGAAAAGTCAAATTAGAAAGTTTATGAAAGTGGGATTTTTTTTTTCATAAATTGGGATTTAGATTCATAATTGTTTTTTTCTCTATAAGATTAATTTTGTATTGAAGGATGGAAACGATGACACATTTCAAAAGTGGGCTAGGACTCAACATCTTATGTCCCCAATTATTTTTTATACATCCTTCATTACTATGTACAAGTAGGGAAGATTTTTTATTAGGCCCAAATGATCCCAAATGAGTTTTCCCACCAACTATCAAACTTCATTCATACAAAGAGATTATCCATGACCTCTTACCTTTTTCTTTCTTTAGTTTATTGTAACATGTTTGAGGGCATGCCCCCAAGGGGCAATGTCGATTTCAATGAGAACCCATTTCAATGAGAACCCTAAACAATTCTGGGACCCTATGTTATCGAAGCACAAACACCATTCCATTTCTATCAAATCGAATATTCTTTTGTCAAAGAGTGCATAAGTATGCTCATTGGGACTAAACCAACTAGGGTGATAGAGGCAACCAATGGATTTCTCGTGTGGAAGGGAGTATGTATATTTGACAAAGAGTTCACATACATAAGGCTCTTCATCTTTGAAGGGAAGAATTTTCTTCTCCCCCAATTTGTTTGTGATATATTTTTGGTTTATGAATTATGTAGATAGTACAGATTGTGGTTTGTTATTTTTGATAAGAAGAGGAAGCGACAATTCATCCTTATGCCTTTCAAAATTGTTGATATTTCAGTTAAAATTTCATCAAGATTGATTGAGATGTCTATATTCTTTAATCCCTTCAATATGAAAGAAGTTGAAGCACGTAAGGGATTTGATCCTAAAAGTGTTTTCACCACTCATATTGTTTCAATTAGATATTCGCCAGTTTTTACTAGGCTGGAGGAAATCACACAAGGAGACAATGATAACAAAGATACATGTTAGTCAGTTTGATTGATTAAACTATATTACATTAAATTCATCAATTTGAGATTCATAAACCGATGAAGTGCATACACTATATGTGCAAGATTTAGTTTCTGTTAACTTTGCATATGAAACACTACTTGTACAATACCTTTAACTGTCTAAACCTTAAAACTTAGGACAAAAATGAAACACTATAGGAATATTTCCAGTTATGCAAAAAAGATTTCTATTTGAATTACAATATTTCATCGACCTGTCATAGTATTGCATTTATCAAAGTTCAAAATACTTCTATGATCTTGATCATGTAATTCATTCAATGGAAATTTATAAATGGATATTCTTGCAGCTTATGGAAAATGCATTCATTAAAAGACTTGGTAAATTTGACTATCACACAACAGAAAACAAATGAAATCAAATTGAAATATTGTGCATTAAATGAAATATAGTGTAAATAGTTGCAACATATACCAATGCTTAGGGGGGGATTCCTAGATCATGCCACATTGCAAGAGAACTACTAGACTAGTAAAGAATTAACGCCACACAAAAGAGTTAACACGTAGATTGAGAAACCAATATCTTATATTAAACTCTGAAATCATTTGATTTTTTTTTATAAGTAAGATTGTATAAAAGTCTGTCAAAATCAAAGAGTATACATAATTTTCATGGTTTCAAGATGTAAACACTGAGCTGCCCTAAGGGGAAACCAGCTCAACTAGCTGAACCGCTTCATAAGTGAAGTCTTAGACTGCTACTGATGCAAAAGAGAGTTCAATATTCTAGGCCATAACAACGGTCGTTACAACTGTGCAAACTGTAGACAACATAAACATAATAATCATAGACAAAAACATGAGAGGTGGCCAACAAGGTGGCCATGCACACGAAAAAACAATAGACAAATCACTGGTATGGGTTGTAGTGCGGCCACGCAACCATGCAGAAGGCGTCGAATGTTGGGTCCCTAGGAGGAGGCAGATCCTCCTTGAATGGTGTCCCAAATAGTTTCATGACGTCCTCTAGCTGTGGTGGCACGTGCTCTTTCTTCTTGGAATTCTTCGGCCAATATGGAAGCCTCGACTTCTCACAGTTAGGCTCTACTTGGACCAAAGTTTCCAATGCCAACATCGGTGCCGAATTTGTTGTTTCCTGGGTTGCTACTACTTGGGATACCTCTATTGGGAGGTGATGAGCACCCTATAATGTGGAGAGAAAAAGCAGGAGTTGGGAGGCTTTGTTGTCCAGGGTCTCCAGACAGAATTGGAGGTCGTCCATGTCTCAACGTAAGTCGAATACTAAGCTCTGCAATAGTGTGGGACATGTTTTCCATTCATAGTTTGGATCAACGTTGGATCCGGCTCAAGATTAGGGCTACTGAAGAGAATTTTGATTGGCTTCCAGCCCATCCATCTGATGTCGAGTGTTGTGAGGCTGGTCCTAAAACGAATGGGTGGCCGAAGAGTTGGGAGGAGCCAAAGGGCATGGGTGTGAAGTAGAGGCCGAATTGCCTGAAGGTCCTGGGTTGTAATCCAATGAGGCACTGAGTAGTCCAGCCCTTCCATTTTGTTGGCAAGGGATGTGGAGAGGGGCAGGAGAGAAGCATGGGTTTGTGTCGGCTGCGCTAGGGAGGAGGACGAGGTGGATGATGAGGAGGAGGATAAAAGGGAGGGAGTAGGAAGGGGACGAAGGACAAAGAAGGGTCGGTTTGGCTACCAGGCCGAATCACGTTTAGACTTCCCTCGTAGCCTAGGCATCTCCAGGACATAGGGAGAGTGAAAGTGAGCTAGGAACAGACTAGGAGAGGAAAATTGAAAAGCAGGGAAAGGTTGGGTAGGAGGCCGACCTCTAAGAAGAACAACCAAGAATAAATGAGGCATCCAGAGCCACTAGAGCAATTCAAATAGGTCGGGGAGCTGGTGAAGTTCCATAAATGACCACACGCACAGAGTAAAGGCTGAACAAAGGTGACGGTTCATCGAAAGGATGCGAAGGCATAGTAGGGTGTACTGAGAGTAATGGAGCCCTGGATCAAGCGAGATGAACTTAAAGGCATAAGGCAGGTGGAAGGGAGTGGCATGTGGTTGTCACGTGGTCGGTGCCACAGAGGATCTCTCCTGGCTTCTCCTCTCGACGTGTGTTCTCCACTAGCACCCCATCCAGGGGGTAGTCGATGGTTAGAGCTTTTGTCTGGCATATCTGCAAGATGGGTTGCCTTTGATGGGTGGGGGCCTGACAGAGAATATTCGGTCCACCTGTTTCTACCCCAATATTGGATAAATCATCCGCAATATGGTTGGCCTTTCTTCTAACATGAGAAGGGATGAGAGCTTGAACCTGTTTGAGGAGGGATGCAATTGTTCTTAGACCATGAGAGAGATGCCAGCTGGGTGAAACATGCTTTGGGTCGGCTCCGTTCAAGATTTTTTCTGGAGGAGGTTGAGGATGACTTGAGAGTCTCCTTCCACTATAAGTTTGTTGAGGTGGTGTTTTGAGGCCAACTGTAGCCCTTTGGTTAGCCCCCATAGTTCTGTCATGTTGTTGGTAGTGTGTCCTAAGATTCCTGCTGTGAGGAGGAGAATGATTTCCTGATGATTGCGGAAGACTTCCCCAAACCCCGTTTTTCTCGGGTTTCTTTTGGAGGCTCCATCAAAATTGAGCTTGATGAAATCCACAGGGGGGGGACCAATGGGAAGGGTTGCCCCCTTGAGAAGAAGGTTGAGGAGGAGGTAACAAACTTTGTTTTTTACTGAGTTTCCAGTTATCCATGATGTGCTGCTCCTAGGTTGGGAAGATCAAGTCTTCAGCATGCCAATGTTGCAAGCTGATTGTTTCTATTATTTTGTTGGAAATTTGGATCCAACTGCCTTGCCAATCCTTCTGGATATTTTTGAAGATTCTTCTGTTTATTTCCTTCCAAATTTGCCAGAGGATGAAACTGGGGAACAACTATCAAGTGCGGTTAAGAACCGATGACTGATATGCTTCGTCTCTCCACGCTTCAATGGTGTCGCTAATGTCGTCCCTTTAGCGATCTGAGGTGCGCATTATGGTTGAGCAATGGTCCCAGAATTTGGCATTGTAAGGGAAGGTGTTGAGAAGGTGATTCATAGTTTCTACCTCTACCAAGCAGAGGTGTCATATGGAAGGTCCTATAAATCCCCTTTTGGTGAGATTCTCCCAGGTGAGAATATTTCTATGTGCCACCATCCATAGGAAGGTGCTTATTTTGGGCCAATGTTTTAGGGACCAGATTTTGCGCCAGACTTCCGTTGGAGGAGGTAGGTTTATATTGTCTTTTAGGCCATAGGTCTCTTGGATGTTAAAAGTACCTTTTGGATATCTTCCCCATCGAAGGATATCTTCTCCTTGCATAATAGGAATTTTTCGTTCATCAGTCATTTTGTGCCATGGTTGGAGGTTTACTTGTGCCTCCACATGTAGGTCTTCTATGTTGGATTTCCAACATCTCCAAGTGGCATTAGTGGGTTTGTCCTTCCAATAGTCTACCACTCTTGTCAGTCCTACATGTGTTGTTGGAGTGTTGGAGGGTAGAAGGTAACTGCCCAATCTTCCTGTGCTAAAACTGGTAACTGTTGCCAGGAATCATTCTAGAAGAGGGCAGTTTGACCATTTCGTATTTCCCAGAAGGCATGGTTGACGATCATGTAGCTATTTTTCCTGGCTGTCGTCCAAATCAAAGAGCCCGGGGTATCTTCGTTCCAGCGAATGAGGTTTCTTTTTGTTGTGTTGGGAGTATATTTCCATCGCCAAAGCCTGGCCCAAAGGTCCTGAGGTCTTTTCAGCCATCTCCACCAGATATTGGCACTAAGCACTTTATTCAGAGTAGAGGGATCTTCGATTCCTAGTCCCCCTTGAGTCTTAGGTCGACAGAGCTTCTCCCAATTGATCAGAGCAAATTTCTTCATTGTTTTAAGTCCCTACCATAGGAAATTTATTTGCAAATCTTTGATGGCATTGAGGGTGATGTTTGGGGTTGCGAGAGCCGAGAAGGTATAGATAGGTAGAGCTTGCAGAACATATTTGAGAAGGATGAGGCGGCTCAGGAAGTTGAGTGCGCGATAGGTCCAGGAGGAGAGCATTTTCACAAAGGAGGTAAGGAGGCCTTTCCATGATCTGTTTCAGAGGGCTTTGTCGAGGAGGTGGATGCCAAGGTATTTGGACGAAAGGGATCTTTGAGTGAAACCTAGAATGTCTACAATGTGGAGCTGAATCAACAAAGGGGTGTTAAAAAAGAATATCTGGGACTTGTCCTTGTTTATGTCCATCCCTGAGGCTTCACAGAAGGTATTGATGATTGAGAGAATGATGAGGGCCTCTTGGATGGTTGGGGAGCCCATCATTAGAGTGTCATCCACAAATTGGATATGAGAGATCGGGGGGTTGATACCACATAGAGGCAACCCTTTCAGCATTATGTTTTCCACTACAGCCTGAATTGAGCGACCGAGTCCTTTTTATAGGATGATGAAGAGGAAAGGAGAGAGGGGGTCCCCCTATTTGATTCCTCTGTTAGGAGAGAAGGGGTGAGAAGAAATGTTGTTGACAAGGATTGAGAAGAAGGCTATGGAGGTGAGGTTTAGAATCCAGGCAACCTAGGAGGGGTCGAAACCAAAGGCGAGGAGCATAGCCCTCATATAATCCCAACTTAACTTGTGAAAAGATTTAGAAAGGTCCAGTTTTAGGAGCATACCTAGAGTTCAGGTGTTCTGAAGAGAGTGAATGACCTCATGGGCGAGGATGATGCTATCTAGGATTTGTCTGCCTTCCACATACCCTGATTGTTCTGACGAGATGATGAAGGGAAGGAGGGGCTTGAGTCATCTAGCTATCACTTTGGTTAGAATCTTGTAGATGACGTTACAAAGGGATATCAGTCGGAATTTCTTAGGATGGTTCACACGCTCTTCTTTAGGAATGAGAGTAAGGAAAGTAGCATTAAGGGAAGGGAGGACCTGTCCGGAGAGTCTAGAATCTTCAATGATCTCCCAAACTTCCTCTATGAGCATGGACCAACAATGATGAAATAAATCTGAAGTGAAGCCATATGGCCCTAGGAATTTTCCCTTGGGGGTGTCCTGGAGGGCCTGATCAACTTCCTCAAGTGTGATGGGTCGAAGTAAGGCCGCATTTTGATCCTCATAAATTAAGGAGGGTATGTTCTACATGATCTGCACTATAGCTTGATATCTATCCCTCTAGGGATCCATAAGGAGGCTTTGATAATAGTTGACCAACTCTTCTTTGAGTTCCTCATGAGTATGTTTGATTTTCCCATGCTCTGATATGAGCTATGTGATACGATTGGCATGCCTTCTTTGGATAGTGGACCTGTGAAAAAACTTGGTATTTCGGTCTGCCTCTTTGAGCCATTGGATACGGGATTTTTGCCTCCACAAAATTTCTTCCTGAACTTTTCTCTCCTCCAACTTTTACTTGAGCGCTTCTTGTTGTTGTTTGAGGGGTTCAGTTAACCCCATGTCTCGGATTTGACTTTGAACATTTGTTGGCCCTTGACCAAGTTTTGGGAACACTTGGTCATATTTGACCATTTTTGGGACTTCAACAGCCTTTCAAAGATGGAGCGTCAGATGAAGAAGAGATTGTAGAATATTGGCCCACTTTTGGGCCCATTTTGGGTTTTGGGAATATGTAATGGGAAAGGGATGTTGGCCCATGGGTTCACCCACACTTAGGCCCACTTTTGTAAATGTATAAATAGACGTCTAGGCATCTAGTATAGTATCTATTGTATCTATGTGATATAGGCTAAGTGCCAAGAATGGATCTATGTGATC
>ML796172.1:901894-929048 GCA_009831015.1 Picea engelmannii
CATGAACGATGATGTGGCATTTTTCCAAACATGTATGTATAAAGTATTTTTAATGATTCTAGATTTTTAAAGAAAGTTTTGAATATTTGTTGAATTATGTTTTAATGGTTGGGATAAGATGTGGTTATTTAAATAGTGTTTGGTGAAATTTCAGAGAAATTTTATATATGTAAAACAATGTGTTTGGTTTTTTAAAATTGATTTTTTAGTATTATGAAAAAATTTAATACAAATTTAATAAGTTAAATTTAATTGTGTATATTATTATTTTATTGAGTTTATAAAACTATTCAATGTTTGGGAAAAAATAGTTTTGCAATGATAAAAAATGTGAAAAGTCAAATTAGAAAGTTTATGAAAGTGGGATTTTTTTTTTCATAAATTGGGATTTAGATTCATAATTGTTTTTTTCTCTATAAGATTAATTTTGTATTGAAGGATGGAAACGATGACACATTTCAAAAGTGGGCTAGGACTCAACATCTTATGTCCCCAATTATTTTTTATACATCCTTCATTACTATGTACAAGTAGGGAAGATTTTTTATTAGGCCCAAATGATCCCAAATGAGTTTTCCCACCAACTATCAAACTTCATTCATACAAAGAGATTATCCATGACCTCTTACCTTTTTCTTTCTTTAGTTTATTGTAACATGTTTGAGGGCATGCCCCCAAGGGGCAATGTCGATTTCAATGAGAACCCATTTCAATGAGAACCCTAAACAATTCTGGGACCCTATGTTATCGAAGCACAAACACCATTCCATTTCTATCAAATCGAATATTCTTTTGTCAAAGAGTGCATAAGTATGCTCATTGGGACTAAACCAACTAGGGTGATAGAGGCAACCAATGGATTTCTCGTGTGGAAGGGAGTATGTATATTTGACAAAGAGTTCACATACATAAGGCTCTTCATCTTTGAAGGGAAGAATTTTCTTCTCCCCCAATTTGTTTGTGATATATTTTTGGTTTATGAATTATGTAGATAGTACAGATTGTGGTTTGTTATTTTTGATAAGAAGAGGAAGCGACAATTCATCCTTATGCCTTTCAAAATTGTTGATATTTCAGTTAAAATTTCATCAAGATTGATTGAGATGTCTATATTCTTTAATCCCTTCAATATGAAAGAAGTTGAAGCACGTAAGGGATTTGATCCTAAAAGTGTTTTCACCACTCATATTGTTTCAATTAGATATTCGCCAGTTTTTACTAGGCTGGAGGAAATCACACAAGGAGACAATGATAACAAAGATACATGTTAGTCAGTTTGATTGATTAAACTATATTACATTAAATTCATCAATTTGAGATTCATAAACCGATGAAGTGCATACACTATATGTGCAAGATTTAGTTTCTGTTAACTTTGCATATGAAACACTACTTGTACAATACCTTTAACTGTCTAAACCTTAAAACTTAGGACAAAAATGAAACACTATAGGAATATTTCCAGTTATGCAAAAAAGATTTCTATTTGAATTACAATATTTCATCGACCTGTCATAGTATTGCATTTATCAAAGTTCAAAATACTTCTATGATCTTGATCATGTAATTCATTCAATGGAAATTTATAAATGGATATTCTTGCAGCTTATGGAAAATGCATTCATTAAAAGACTTGGTAAATTTGACTATCACACAACAGAAAACAAATGAAATCAAATTGAAATATTGTGCATTAAATGAAATATAGTGTAAATAGTTGCAACATATACCAATGCTTAGGGGGGGATTCCTAGATCATGCCACATTGCAAGAGAACTACTAGACTAGTAAAGAATTAACGCCACACAAAAGAGTTAACACGTAGATTGAGAAACCAATATCTTATATTAAACTCTGAAATCATTTGATTTTTTTTTATAAGTAAGATTGTATAAAAGTCTGTCAAAATCAAAGAGTATACATAATTTTCATGGTTTCAAGATGTAAACACTGAGCTGCCCTAAGGGGAAACCAGCTCAACTAGCTGAACCGCTTCATAAGTGAAGTCTTAGACTGCTACTGATGCAAAAGAGAGTTCAATATTCTAGGCCATAACAACGGTCGTTACAACTGTGCAAACTGTAGACAACATAAACATAATAATCATAGACAAAAACATGAGAGGTGGCCAACAAGGTGGCCATGCACACGAAAAAACAATAGACAAATCACTGGTATGGGTTGTAGTGCGGCCACGCAACCATGCAGAAGGCGTCGAATGTTGGGTCCCTAGGAGGAGGCAGATCCTCCTTGAATGGTGTCCCAAATAGTTTCATGACGTCCTCTAGCTGTGGTGGCACGTGCTCTTTCTTCTTGGAATTCTTCGGCCAATATGGAAGCCTCGACTTCTCACAGTTAGGCTCTACTTGGACCAAAGTTTCCAATGCCAACATCGGTGCCGAATTTGTTGTTTCCTGGGTTGCTACTACTTGGGATACCTCTATTGGGAGGTGATGAGCACCCTATAATGTGGAGAGAAAAAGCAGGAGTTGGGAGGCTTTGTTGTCCAGGGTCTCCAGACAGAATTGGAGGTCGTCCATGTCTCAACGTAAGTCGAATACTAAGCTCTGCAATAGTGTGGGACATGTTTTCCATTCATAGTTTGGATCAACGTTGGATCCGGCTCAAGATTAGGGCTACTGAAGAGAATTTTGATTGGCTTCCAGCCCATCCATCTGATGTCGAGTGTTGTGAGGCTGGTCCTAAAACGAATGGGTGGCCGAAGAGTTGGGAGGAGCCAAAGGGCATGGGTGTGAAGTAGAGGCCGAATTGCCTGAAGGTCCTGGGTTGTAATCCAATGAGGCACTGAGTAGTCCAGCCCTTCCATTTTGTTGGCAAGGGATGTGGAGAGGGGCAGGAGAGAAGCATGGGTTTGTGTCGGCTGCGCTAGGGAGGAGGACGAGGTGGATGATGAGGAGGAGGATAAAAGGGAGGGAGTAGGAAGGGGACGAAGGACAAAGAAGGGTCGGTTTGGCTACCAGGCCGAATCACGTTTAGACTTCCCTCGTAGCCTAGGCATCTCCAGGACATAGGGAGAGTGAAAGTGAGCTAGGAACAGACTAGGAGAGGAAAATTGAAAAGCAGGGAAAGGTTGGGTAGGAGGCCGACCTCTAAGAAGAACAACCAAGAATAAATGAGGCATCCAGAGCCACTAGAGCAATTCAAATAGGTCGGGGAGCTGGTGAAGTTCCATAAATGACCACACGCACAGAGTAAAGGCTGAACAAAGGTGACGGTTCATCGAAAGGATGCGAAGGCATAGTAGGGTGTACTGAGAGTAATGGAGCCCTGGATCAAGCGAGATGAACTTAAAGGCATAAGGCAGGTGGAAGGGAGTGGCATGTGGTTGTCACGTGGTCGGTGCCACAGAGGATCTCTCCTGGCTTCTCCTCTCGACGTGTGTTCTCCACTAGCACCCCATCCAGGGGGTAGTCGATGGTTAGAGCTTTTGTCTGGCATATCTGCAAGATGGGTTGCCTTTGATGGGTGGGGGCCTGACAGAGAATATTCGGTCCACCTGTTTCTACCCCAATATTGGATAAATCATCCGCAATATGGTTGGCCTTTCTTCTAACATGAGAAGGGATGAGAGCTTGAACCTGTTTGAGGAGGGATGCAATTGTTCTTAGACCATGAGAGAGATGCCAGCTGGGTGAAACATGCTTTGGGTCGGCTCCGTTCAAGATTTTTTCTGGAGGAGGTTGAGGATGACTTGAGAGTCTCCTTCCACTATAAGTTTGTTGAGGTGGTGTTTTGAGGCCAACTGTAGCCCTTTGGTTAGCCCCCATAGTTCTGTCATGTTGTTGGTAGTGTGTCCTAAGATTCCTGCTGTGAGGAGGAGAATGATTTCCTGATGATTGCGGAAGACTTCCCCAAACCCCGTTTTTCTCGGGTTTCTTTTGGAGGCTCCATCAAAATTGAGCTTGATGAAATCCACAGGGGGGGGACCAATGGGAAGGGTTGCCCCCTTGAGAAGAAGGTTGAGGAGGAGGTAACAAACTTTGTTTTTTACTGAGTTTCCAGTTATCCATGATGTGCTGCTCCTAGGTTGGGAAGATCAAGTCTTCAGCATGCCAATGTTGCAAGCTGATTGTTTCTATTATTTTGTTGGAAATTTGGATCCAACTGCCTTGCCAATCCTTCTGGATATTTTTGAAGATTCTTCTGTTTATTTCCTTCCAAATTTGCCAGAGGATGAAACTGGGGAACAACTATCAAGTGCGGTTAAGAACCGATGACTGATATGCTTCGTCTCTCCACGCTTCAATGGTGTCGCTAATGTCGTCCCTTTAGCGATCTGAGGTGCGCATTATGGTTGAGCAATGGTCCCAGAATTTGGCATTGTAAGGGAAGGTGTTGAGAAGGTGATTCATAGTTTCTACCTCTACCAAGCAGAGGTGTCATATGGAAGGTCCTATAAATCCCCTTTTGGTGAGATTCTCCCAGGTGAGAATATTTCTATGTGCCACCATCCATAGGAAGGTGCTTATTTTGGGCCAATGTTTTAGGGACCAGATTTTGCGCCAGACTTCCGTTGGAGGAGGTAGGTTTATATTGTCTTTTAGGCCATAGGTCTCTTGGATGTTAAAAGTACCTTTTGGATATCTTCCCCATCGAAGGATATCTTCTCCTTGCATAATAGGAATTTTTCGTTCATCAGTCATTTTGTGCCATGGTTGGAGGTTTACTTGTGCCTCCACATGTAGGTCTTCTATGTTGGATTTCCAACATCTCCAAGTGGCATTAGTGGGTTTGTCCTTCCAATAGTCTACCACTCTTGTCAGTCCTACATGTGTTGTTGGAGTGTTGGAGGGTAGAAGGTAACTGCCCAATCTTCCTGTGCTAAAACTGGTAACTGTTGCCAGGAATCATTCTAGAAGAGGGCAGTTTGACCATTTCGTATTTCCCAGAAGGCATGGTTGACGATCATGTAGCTATTTTTCCTGGCTGTCGTCCAAATCAAAGAGCCCGGGGTATCTTCGTTCCAGCGAATGAGGTTTCTTTTTGTTGTGTTGGGAGTATATTTCCATCGCCAAAGCCTGGCCCAAAGGTCCTGAGGTCTTTTCAGCCATCTCCACCAGATATTGGCACTAAGCACTTTATTCAGAGTAGAGGGATCTTCGATTCCTAGTCCCCCTTGAGTCTTAGGTCGACAGAGCTTCTCCCAATTGATCAGAGCAAATTTCTTCATTGTTTTAAGTCCCTACCATAGGAAATTTATTTGCAAATCTTTGATGGCATTGAGGGTGATGTTTGGGGTTGCGAGAGCCGAGAAGGTATAGATAGGTAGAGCTTGCAGAACATATTTGAGAAGGATGAGGCGGCTCAGGAAGTTGAGTGCGCGATAGGTCCAGGAGGAGAGCATTTTCACAAAGGAGGTAAGGAGGCCTTTCCATGATCTGTTTCAGAGGGCTTTGTCGAGGAGGTGGATGCCAAGGTATTTGGACGAAAGGGATCTTTGAGTGAAACCTAGAATGTCTACAATGTGGAGCTGAATCAACAAAGGGGTGTTAAAAAAGAATATCTGGGACTTGTCCTTGTTTATGTCCATCCCTGAGGCTTCACAGAAGGTATTGATGATTGAGAGAATGATGAGGGCCTCTTGGATGGTTGGGGAGCCCATCATTAGAGTGTCATCCACAAATTGGATATGAGAGATCGGGGGGTTGATACCACATAGAGGCAACCCTTTCAGCATTATGTTTTCCACTACAGCCTGAATTGAGCGACCGAGTCCTTTTTATAGGATGATGAAGAGGAAAGGAGAGAGGGGGTCCCCCTATTTGATTCCTCTGTTAGGAGAGAAGGGGTGAGAAGAAATGTTGTTGACAAGGATTGAGAAGAAGGCTATGGAGGTGAGGTTTAGAATCCAGGCAACCTAGGAGGGGTCGAAACCAAAGGCGAGGAGCATAGCCCTCATATAATCCCAACTTAACTTGTGAAAAGATTTAGAAAGGTCCAGTTTTAGGAGCATACCTAGAGTTCAGGTGTTCTGAAGAGAGTGAATGACCTCATGGGCGAGGATGATGCTATCTAGGATTTGTCTGCCTTCCACATACCCTGATTGTTCTGACGAGATGATGAAGGGAAGGAGGGGCTTGAGTCATCTAGCTATCACTTTGGTTAGAATCTTGTAGATGACGTTACAAAGGGATATCAGTCGGAATTTCTTAGGATGGTTCACACGCTCTTCTTTAGGAATGAGAGTAAGGAAAGTAGCATTAAGGGAAGGGAGGACCTGTCCGGAGAGTCTAGAATCTTCAATGATCTCCCAAACTTCCTCTATGAGCATGGACCAACAATGATGAAATAAATCTGAAGTGAAGCCATATGGCCCTAGGAATTTTCCCTTGGGGGTGTCCTGGAGGGCCTGATCAACTTCCTCAAGTGTGATGGGTCGAAGTAAGGCCGCATTTTGATCCTCATAAATTAAGGAGGGTATGTTCTACATGATCTGCACTATAGCTTGATATCTATCCCTCTAGGGATCCATAAGGAGGCTTTGATAATAGTTGACCAACTCTTCTTTGAGTTCCTCATGAGTATGTTTGATTTTCCCATGCTCTGATATGAGCTATGTGATACGATTGGCATGCCTTCTTTGGATAGTGGACCTGTGAAAAAACTTGGTATTTCGGTCTGCCTCTTTGAGCCATTGGATACGGGATTTTTGCCTCCACAAAATTTCTTCCTGAACTTTTCTCTCCTCCAACTTTTACTTGAGCGCTTCTTGTTGTTGTTTGAGGGGTTCAGTTAACCCCATGTCTCGGATTTGACTTTGAACATTTGTTGGCCCTTGACCAAGTTTTGGGAACACTTGGTCATATTTGACCATTTTTGGGACTTCAACAGCCTTTCAAAGATGGAGCGTCAGATGAAGAAGAGATTGTAGAATATTGGCCCACTTTTGGGCCCATTTTGGGTTTTGGGAATATGTAATGGGAAAGGGATGTTGGCCCATGGGTTCACCCACACTTAGGCCCACTTTTGTAAATGTATAAATAGACGTCTAGGCATCTAGTATAGTATCTATTGTATCTATGTGATATAGGCTAAGTGCCAAGAATGGATCTATGTGATCAACAGATTTGTGCATTCTGTGTATACTTGCAGAGCTTAGTGCAAGTCCCTATGTGAAGATATAGAAGGATTTGTGCTGAAAGGCAAGGAAGAGGATCTAGCGAGCTGCGTAGATCTTCTATCTTGTGCGAAGTAAGGGTTTCTATGGCTCTGTGCTTGTAACCGATTGGCCGACAATAATAAAGAATAAGCGTTGGTGGATGTAGCCCCAAGGTAGGGGTGAACCATGTAAATCTATGTGTTATGCTCTATCCTTTGACTTGATGTGTTTATCTCTGCTTTGGCTAAGTGCTTTGATATATTTAGATAGATCTACTTATGCTTTGTGCTTCATTAAATGTGTATGAATAGTAGATCTGATATGTATGAAGATGCTTAGTGTTGATCTACTAGATCTGATCTGTTTTACTGTTGCTAAGTACTAAGATACCTTAGGTCTAAGTGAATGCTACGATGCTCTGTGCTATTTGTGAAGTATAATAAGGATTGAATATTGATGAATGATCGATGCTAAGTGCTTTGTAAGCGATATAATCACATATCTGTGTCCCAGCTTAGGTTGCAGACACTTGAGTCTTGCAACCACCCCTACTTCTACCTCAGGTGAGACTTCATTTTCTTCGCAGGTGTTACCGAAAGGGTCGGTAGTTGAGTTTTGTTGGTGCGTTGTTGTAGCGTTGAACCCAGGGTTTGCCCCTATGCCAACAAATGGTTCCGTTGTCGAGACCTGAAACTGTGATTGTTGGGAACTAAGGGAAAAGAAGCCTTGTGCGAAGATTCAATTGGAAACTATGGAAGCCCTGTGCGTGGATCTGTGCCCTAGTGCGCAGTATTCCACTTTATCTAAAAATATTTGTGCTAAATAAAGAAGGCCAGATCTGACGAAAAGAAGCAAGATTTGAACGCTTTGTGCTCTAAGAAAAGCAAAAGTGGAAGTTTCCGAAGAAAAGAGGTCAGATCTGCAGAAAAGAGGTAAGATATGTAGAAAAGAGGTAAGAACTGTAATCTGAGTGCTCTAATTAAGGTAAGAATAGTTAAAAAAATTTAGATCTGGAATATTCATGCTCTGTAGAAGTAAGATAAGTGAAAAATTTTTTTTCTAAGGTATGGATCTAGGTATGTTTAACCTGCGAGCTATGGACATAACATTTATTGGAGAAAAGGATAAGTTTGTTGTTATCTATTTGGACGACATAACTGTGTATTATCAGTCTGATAGGGAACACTGTGATCATTTAAGAAAGGTTTTCTTGAAATGTAGAAAAATTTGGCCACTCTTTGAATCTGAAAAAATCATTGTTTGCCATGAAAGAAGGAAAATTACTGGGGCATATCGTGTCAGCTGAAGGAGTAAGGATTGATTCCAGCAGGGTTGAGGCTATACAAACTTTGTCACTCCCTAGATCTAAAAAGGAGGTACAATATTTTCTGGGAAAAATCAACTTTTTGAGAAGATTTGTGTCAAATTTTGCTGAGTTAGTCAAGTATATCACAGCCATGCTGAGGAAGGATAGTGAAATCAAATGGACTATTGAGGCTCGTGATACTTTTGATGAAATAAAGAAGGCCTTGACAGAGGCCCCAGTTCTTGTTAGCCCCGACTACTCCAAGGACTTTCTTATTTTTTCTTGTGCCTCTTTTGATGCAGTAGCAACAGTCCTATTGTAGAAGAATGTTGAAGGCTTAGAGCATCCCATTTCCTTTTTCAGTAGGGAATTGAGAGATGCATAACTAAAGTATGACATTATGGAAAAACAAGCCTATGCATTGGTTAAAGCTCTTAAGTCCTTCAGAGTTTATGTTCTGCATTCAAGAGTTATTGCTTATGTCCCATCAATTGTTGTAAAATAAATTATTATTCAGCCTGATATAGATGGAAAAAGAAGTAAGTGGATTGCTAAACTACTTGAATTTGATTTGGAGATTAGACCCACAAAATTGGTAAAAGGTCAAGGTTTGGCCAAGATTTTGGTTGAATCAAATTGCTCAGCACTGGGGGTGAATTTCATTCACTCATGTTCAGAAAATTAGCAGGGTGAGGAGAATGATAAAGGCCCTCAAGTCATTTTACATTTGAAGATTGCAGTTGGTACAAATACATTATATTTTTTCTGCAAAATTTACAGCCCCTAAGTGGTATGGAAAGAAACAAGGTGAGGGCCTTAAAAATCAAATCAATGAAGCACTTCTTTGTTGATCAAATTTTGTATTAGAAGGATCCATTAGGAGTGCTTTTGAGATGCCTAAATCCCCAAGAAGACCAAAAGATTATGTCTAATTTTCATGAAAGTTTATGTGGGGAACATCATTATTGGAGAACCATGACATACAAGATCCTCGGAGCTAGGTACTTCTAGCCTAGTTTGTTCATAGATGTTTGTGCTAAGATCAGCGCCTGTGCTAAATGTCATAAGTTTTTTGGAAAACAACATCTTAAGTCTTTCCCATTGAAGCCTGTGGTAGCCTCAGGACCATTCCAGCAGTGGGACCTAGATTTTATCGGGGAAATCCATCCTTCTTCCAGTGGTCAACACAGATGGATCTTGACTACTACAGATTACTTTACTAAATGGATTGAAGTTATTCCCACAAGGAACACTTCACATAAAGTGATCATTGGCTTCCTGGAAGACATCATAGCAAGGTTTAGGTGTCCTGATAGAATCGTCACTAATAATGTTGCATCATTCAAGGTTGAACCATTAATTCAGTGCTGTGAATAGTTTGGGATCACTTTGATTCATTCCACCCCTTACTATCCTCAGGGAAATGGGCTTGCAAAATCCTTGAACAAAAGCATTATAAAGATTATTAAAAAGATGTTAGAGGATAACAAAAAGGCATGGGATTCGAAACTCAAATTTTCTCTATGGGCTGACAGAGTGACAGTTAAAATATCCTTGGGACTTTCCCCTTTCCATCTGGTATATGGAGTTGAAGCAGTTTTTCCTTCTCAATTTGCATTACCTGTGGCAAAATTCTTCTAGGATTATCAAGGGGAGACAAATCATATGATCAGGAGGATTCGATAGTTGGTTGAATTACAATAGACTTGGGAACAGCTTGTGGATAAGGCATATGATCATCAACTGAAGATCAAGCAGGAATTCAACAAGAAGGTGAACAAAGAGGATTTTCAACTAGGCGATCTAGTGCTCAAGTGAGATGCATCGAGACAAGATAAAGGCAAGCACGGTAAATTTGAAGCTTTATGTGTTGGCCCTTTCAAAATATCTGAGATATTCTCTAATAACACTTTCAAGCTGTAGAATATGGAGGATGAAGAGGTTTTCGGTGGCCCTGTCAATGGGTGTTTTCTGAAAAAGTACTTTGCTTGAGCCTTGAGTGGCTCTTCATTTCATTGTAAATATCATTCTCTTTTTATTTTTGTTTCAATAACTAACCCCATAGCCCTAGGAGAAGGCACTAAGTCTACTCATTCTTGGTAGCCCGCAGGGGGCATGCCATCCCCTGTGGAGCCAATGATATCACACAAAATTGCCTTAGGTATTTTAGTTTGTGTTTACCTTTTTTAAAGCCTTAGATTTTAATTTTTTTTAAAATATTTTTTCATCCCTTTAAAGTTATGTTTCTTAGGACCCCTTGGATGACTAAACTTTTGAGTCATGGCTCATGCTTTGATCCTCAAATTGATTTTTGATCCTTGAACCCTTTTAGCTCATGGTTTATTCTTTTTGATCCCTTTCATGATTTTCCCCTAGGTCGATACCTCCCATGATCAGGTTGATGTGACACACCTCTCTCCTCACTCATGACCTCACAAGAATGCCTCATGGTCCTCGCTTACCTATCTAATCATATTTTTGAATTGGAAACGTTGCCTACTCATCATGCAGTTCCATAGCGCCTGTCACGTTTATCATACTGCCCACACAAGTCAATATTTCCATGAATGATACCATATGCCTTGTTTTTCAAGGCCATAAGTTGGTTAAAGTGCCTTCAAAATATCTTGCAATTATGTTCCTTGATAACGGTTTCTAATTTTGAAAACTCAACAGTGTTGCGCTGCGTGAATTCTCCAGTTCTGATCAGGCGAATGCATGCCAAACAAATCTTACTACTGTGCAAGATTTTAGGGCCGAAGTTTCCTCATTTTCATCCTATGATTGCGTTGAAGATATCAACAAGTGTCTACTATGCAAGTATCCACTGTTACCTACTCTATGCATTAATCCTCACAGGAAATTTGTGATCGGGTTTTTGTTTTGCTAAGTTTGCACAGCGGTAAAAGATTCATCTTTGTATGATAGCCTCATCCCCTCTCTTTGTCAGACCTATAAACCTCATGGCCCGTATATGAGTCATATTTATGTTGTCTTCCTTAGCCCTTGAAGTTGCAAGCTTTAGACTAGTCTATCCTGTGCGTATGCCTTGCACTACCTAGAGGCATTTCTTAACCTCTCGCTGCTTCCCCTGCCTCTTTTCATCTCAAAATTAATGTTTTTCTTAGTTGCATAGGGTCAGCCTTGCATATTTGAAACCCCATTCAAATTCTCTTGAGCATTACCAAACCTTTTAAGAACCCTCATTCTGAGTCATGGAGACCCCTAAATCGAAGAAGGCACATAAAGGAGGCAAGATAGTTAGGATAGAACCAGTGGAAATGCTTATTTTTAATACAAAACCCATGGCAAGAGAGGCCTTTCAAAGAGTAGGGTGTCTTTTCTTCTGTTAGAACATGCAGAGAGGCCATCTAGAGGTAGCAAGATAGTTTGCATTGTAGTTTGATGGTAAGAAAACTAAGGTTGAGGATTTGGAGTTTGAAGTGACTGAAGCCTCCATCTCAGTTGCAACAGGGATCCCCATTACAAGTGAAATGTGGTTCAAAGCCATGGATTTGAGTTTAGCTTATGCAAAGGATATCTTCAAAGCTAAATATCAAGCCAATGACCTGTCCAAAAGTATGCGAAGGAGCCAATTGATTGAACAATTTGACAGACTACTGAAGATCATACAGAGATATTTTACTTGTGAAGGGAGATTCAACACATTATACTAGTACCATATAAGATTGTTGCTACATTTTACTGGTAAGGGTGAGATGAATATTCCTTATTACATGTTGAGGAGTATAGGTAAGATGTCAGACATGATACAGGCTAAATCTAAAGATGTGGATTCTAGCCTTTTCCACTCTGGATTAATCAGAATGATAGTATCTGAGGAATTGGGCAAGAAAGATATTTCATGGGAGATTTTTTTGGTTACCTCTCATTTTAAGTTGTATTTAGTACCCACTCCTCAATCACAGAGGGAAATTTCTTTGTCACCTACTAGTTCTCGCAAAGCAGGGACCAATAGAAAGAGAAAGGGAAGATCCCTTGTTCAAGTGTCAGAGGTCAACAAGGGGGTCTTTGAAACTGAGGAGGAATTATGTCCTTCTCCACACAAAGATTTTTGACCACCTCCTCCACTAGGGTTAGAAGAGGTTCCTCCTTCTACCAAAGCTGCATCTAAAAGAGGGAAGAAGCTTCTCTTGTCCCCTTCTCCTCCAGCAGTCGAAATCAAAGGTAAAATACCTTTCACAAGGTCATTAATTCCTAAGGAGGATTATAGAGAACAATCCTTACCATAGATCCCTATTCAAAAGAAGAAGGGGAAGAATATTGAAAATCATGTAGAGGAGAAATTAGAAACCCTTGTACAAAAGAAGAAGGGTAAACGTACTAAAAGACCTTTGGAGATTAGAGATGAGACCTCTAAGAAAGGCATTGAGAATCTCGTTGAAAGAAAAAAAGAATCCCTTGTACATAAAGGTACAGGTACTAAAAGACCTTTGGAGAGAAAAGAGGAAACCCCCGTGAAACACTTCCAGGAGCCTTTAGTAAGAAATGAAGAAACCACTATGTAGAGAAATAAGGGTAAAAGTAAGGCCACTGAGAAACTTGATGAGGTGGAAAAAACACTTCCCATGCAGGAGGAACGGGATTCTGAGGAAAATCCTATTAAGACTGAACATGCCACTGTCCCTCCTAACATTCAGACCTACAAAAGGATTATCAAGTAGCTTAGAGATTAAAGGAAATAAATAACTCGTCTTAAAGAAGAAGACAAGGTCCACTTGGCTCAAATGGAAGAGCTCATGGCTGGCTACAATCATACCCTTGACTTGGAAAGGTTTGTAGCGAGAAAGGCTCTGCCCCTTCATAAATAGTTGAAGAATCTTTACAGACAAAACAGGGGCTTTTAGTCTCACAACAGGAAGTTAAAGGTAGAGATATAACACTTTCAATATGAGGTAGCCCAAAGGAATTTACAGGTGTTGGTTGAAGCTGCCATTGATGATGATAAACCAACAACTACGGAAATCATAGCTACACCGAAGAAGCCGGTCAATGCTAGGAAAAAGAAGTTTGTTGTGCCAATTTAAGATCCTCTTTCTATAAGAAAGAGTGTGAGGCTAAGTGTTAAAATGAAAAAATAGTTGGTAATGGTAAGCCCCATTTTTTAGAATTGTTCTTTTTTGGGAGGGTTAACTAATATGCACATACTAGCTATGCCATCTATATAGGCTTCTAGGTGTTTAGCTATATGGATTTTGAGTTTTTCTAAGTGATAGATTCACCCAGTGGTAAAAGGCATTATCTATGGTACGGTAAAGGCACCTAAGTGAAATGGTTTTGTCATCATGAAAGGACACACATTGCTCTGTACATGTTCAAGATTGAAAGGCGTTACGTTTTGGCAATGCTACCCAATCTTGTAAGAGACACAACGTAAGTGACACTACGTAAAGGCACTGCATAATATTCCACAGAGAACATAATCGACATACGGGTGCAACATAGTGGCTCTACCCATAGGTTCTACGTAAAATTTGGCAGGGAGAAGATTTACACACAAGCACAACACAGGGGCGCTACCTATAGGCACTACCCAATATTTCAAACAGAGGACCAATGTTGGTGCATATATGCAGCATCGTGGCACTACCTACAGGCACTACCTTCTCTCCTTGTTCCATTTTATAGTGTGCTACCCAAAGTTTCTACCCAAGGAATTTTCCAGCTAACACCAGAAATCTAGGAGGACTAGGCCAACAACTTTTAGATAAGTTGACGATGGAGAAAGTTACAGAAGTAGTAGCTGGCATTTTGAAGACAACTACAAGATCCAAAGGGACACATGGAAAAACAGGAGCTGAGCAACAAAAGAGGATCAAAGCAGTTAGAAGCATGATTGGATTAGTCACCAACATTTCCCTATTTTATAGCATAGGTTGTTATTCTAGTTGTTATAACAAATAAATGTTTAGATATTTTCAAGGGAAAGAGGCCAGCTCGTATCTCCAGTTTTTGCCTACCTTTCTTGTTATATATAGATAGATCAATTTCTTTAGTAGGTTCAGATGGTTGAGTAAGGCTCCCTTTTACTTGTAATATTTTTATGAAGTGACTATAATCTAGTGATGTACTGGACTTAAGACTTTTTGGCTAATAGAAATCATCTTCTCTTTCAGTCTATTTTCTTCTAGTGCTAAATGTTCATGCTTTGAACAATTCACATGAATTATTGTGGTGATGTTATGGTGGATGTTTGACCATTATATTATCATATGTTTATTTAGCTTCTTTAGTTTCTGATGTCAAGAAGATCTTGTGATTATAAACTTTCTTCCTTAGACTTTTGTAGACCTGATGTTTGCAGTAGTCCCTACACTCATCTCACTCAAGTCTTCCCTCTGTTCATACTTACTCCAAAACTACTTATAGAAATTAGCCAACAACTTAATTTTTGGTGCATGTTAGACCTGTTGTCTGAGTTAGAACATTACCATTTGAGTCCTTTTCCATTTGACCCTTTAAAACACCCTTTCATTCACATATAAATTGTTGGGTACTAGGCTTTCCTTCCATGCAATATGAAGGTGAATCCTAGTGCTAATAGCCCACAGACTAGCAAGTGTATACAGTGATCATCATGCCCTTGTTGTTTATTCTTGTGCAATGTTTAAGATCATTGTGACCCCGATAATTTATCCCGAGCACGTATGTTCGACGAGCTCACCGCAGTTGAAGAATCTATAACAGAAATTCTTCTTGATTTAATGACTGAGAGAGTCATGTCGAAAAGAGGAGTATCCACAGGTGTTCAAGAATTATCAACGAGATGAATGGAAACCTCTCTTTCCACTGCTCGAGCTAGACCATCATGACAGGCCGATGAGAAGTGTACTAAACACAGAGACGACATCACAAATGCCAACATGATTCTGAGCATTCTACCTTCCTACCTACCCCCTCTAAGTGGCGCCATCAACCAGGATAGTGTGCCCAGAGATTTTGACTATGATTTGGTCATTAAATACCTCTCGAAAGGGATACATGTAGTTGGAGCCGACCAGGATAAGCTCACAACATTGAAGTTCAGTGACTTCAACCTTGGTTATAGGAAGGGTGATAGGAAGGATTTCAGCATGCTCGCTCCACACAAGTATCTGACCAGAACTAAAGGCAAGAATTCAAATATTATCCCGTAGTCATGGACCCAAAACCTCACGCAATCCACACTTCTCAATGTGATGAAGATCCCTCACTTCGACAAGCATCAGGAGGTGAATGCATGTGTAAAGTTACTGCTGTCCTGCTACCACAAAGGATACTTATGGTTGAACCACCACATCACTATGGATCCGACCTTGATCAATCGAATCACAGGGCTGATCATGCAAGGCCCTGACCCACATGACTTTTACCCTGGAAAGACCTCAGATTGAGAATTAGCATAGAGAATCAAAGAAATTTATGGCAATTTCGAGAAGGGAATGCCAGGTTACAAGGTAGCCTCTATCCAGAGTGGCACAATGCGCCTTTCATGTCAACTAATTGCAGGAAAATTAGTTCGCAAGAACCAACCCACCCAAGTGACTGGATTTGTAGTTGATCTCGGAGGGAAGTGCATAGAAGACTTCAAATGAATTGGGCGCAGTACTTTGTAAACTAGCTAGAACTGGACTGTAGGGAAGCACAAGACCAAGGGTATGAGTTCCACTTCAGCTAGATTCTCATATTGATCACTTTCATTGCATGGGAGATATTGAAAGGTGTGACCTTCCCGGACATAGATCCCTTTGAACCTTTGGCTACAAAGTTTATCACCTTATGGTACTCTAATGATATGAACAAGCAGTGCCAATCCAATGCCATCTTCCATACCTAATACAACTAGTTGAAGAAAGACATCCAGTCCGAGCCTCAGATGATCCTGAATACCCTCCATAGGTTTCGGCCCTTAATGAAGTTCATCGCAAACCACCACTTTATTTATATAACAACATGCGCTAATGAGCACAAGAAACAGGTGCAGTCATATTACAATTTTACTGAGGAATACATCGAAGAGATCACCAAGGACTGGTTGGAAGACCTTCTCATTCCAGCCAACCTTGTGGAGTTGTCCGATGTAGACAGCCCGGAAGCTGTGCAGGATACACCCGAACCTAGCAATATGAAGAATCTTGAAGAGGTTCACGATGTAAATAGTGCATCTGTAAGGACTGCCTCTATCACACTAGATGAAGGGGATGATGGCGAAGAAATAGAAGGCACAAAAATTGAACAACAGAAAGGCAAAGTACCACCGCCTAGGGACAAAGAGGACTCATCAAAGAAGAGGAAGGTTTCACCTCCGAAATATTCCTCCCGAAAGAAACCTAGAACTCTTGTAACTAAGATGCAGACTACCCTCACATTGGATGATTTTAGTTTCATCATTACAGCTATGAACGATGCTTTACAAGAGATATTAGAGAAGTAGGAGGTGAAGAAGGAGCAGATGTATAATCATATTGAGATTGAACTCCAAGGAGTGCAATAAGCTCTCCAATCTATCTGCGTAGTCTCCACTGTGCCTCTAACAACAGGAATAGTAGAACCGAGAGATGAGCCATCTCAACTCCACTAGATTGTTGATATGATCGAACCTCTCCTTGGAAGAGCTCAAGAAGACACAACGCAAGCCACCTAGGCTTTGACATAGGTATAAGGAGTACTTTTCAAGCAGTGCAGTTCTTTTGAATGATAAAAACTTTCTCTTCAAGTATAGTGGGACAAAGAGAAAGGAGTGCTACAGCAAGACAAGGAGCATATGCTCACAAAGAAACGTGAGATAAAGGAACTGGTCAATAGACCACTCCACTCTGTGACAGTCAGCAAAGTATAGATAGAAGAACGGGTTCCACAGTATGTGGCACAGCTGGAAGGAGTGATCTAGCAGCTTCAGCAATGCATCGTAGATCTGGAACTTCATACTGTTCCTGAGACCCCTCAAGATAAAAGAGACCTAAGAGAGGAAACTGCCCGCAGTGCAGTTGACAGATTGAAATCCATCTAATTGGAATGCAAGCAACTAACTTCCAGAAGCACTCAGACATATGAGACCTTCACGGAAAATCTAGAGTTGCAAGCATTGGAGTCACAACTCTAAGAAGCAAAGCAACATGCAGATATGTTACAAGCGTAGTTGAAGGCCTTGTCACCATTTGAAAGAATGAAGAGGTTTCCAGAGTAGTGCATGACCCAATAATAGATCCACATGATTCAGATTAAAGTGATGGAAGTCTCTCAACGAATTCAACCAGTGCAAGAGAAGGCATGCCAACTATTAATTGAAGTTGAAAATCAAGGAGTAGAACTTGAACAAGTTGTGAGTGCAGCAGAACAACCCTTAGAAGGACCAGTCAATGACGCACTCATCTAGGAGTTCACTGAGCAAGAGGTTGTAGCATTGCAACAAATCGAAGCAGCTCAAGCCAAGCTTGAGGCATCTGAGGCAGAATTGCTCAGACCAGAGTGACTCGGGACGAGTCACAAGTGAGTGTTGGGGCCATGTTGGCCCTTGACCAAGTTTTGGGAACACTTGGTCATATTTGACCATTATTGGGACTTCGACAACTTATCGAATATGGAGCGCCAGACGAAGAGGCGATTGTAGAATATTGGCCCACTTTTGGGCCCATTTTGGGTTTTGGGAATATGTAATGGGAAAGGAATGTCGGTCGATGGGTTCACCCACACTTAATCCCACTTTTGTAAATGTATAAATAGACATCTAGGCATCTAGTAGAGTATCTATTGTATCTATGTGATATAGGCTAAGTGACAAGAAGGGATCTGTGTGATCGAGAGTTTTGCGCATTCTATGTAGACTTGCAGAGTTTAGTGCAAGTCTCTGTGTGAAGATATAAAAGGTTTTGTGCTGAAAGGAAAGGAAGAAGGATCTAGCGAGCTACGCAGATCTTCTGTCCTATGAAAAGTAAGGCTTTCTATGAATTTGTGCTTGTAAATGATTGGCCGATGATAATAAAGAAGAATAGTTGGTGGACGTAGCCCCGGGGTGGGGGTGAACCATGTAAATCTGTGTGTTATGCTCTGTGCTTTGACTTGATGTGTTTATCTCTACTTTGGATAAGTGATTTGATATATTTAGATAGATCTACTTATGTGTTGTGCTTCATTGGATGTGTATGAATAGTAGATCGGATATGTATGAAGATGCTTAGTGATGATCTACTAGATCCAATATGCTTTACTGTGACTAAGTACTAAGATACCTTAGGTATAAGTGAATGTTGCGATGCTCTATGCTATTTTCAAAGTACAATAAGGATTGAATATTGATGAATGATCGATGCTAAGTGCTCTATAAGCAATATAATCAAAGATCTGTGTCCCATCTTAGGTTGCAAACACTTGAGTCCTGCAACCACCCCTTCTTCTACCTCATGTGAGACTTCATCTGCTTCGTAGGTGTTGTCGAAAGGGCCGATAGTTAGGGTTTTGTTGGTGCACTGTTGTAGCGTTGAACCTTGAGTCTACCCCTGTTCCAACAACATTGAACATCTATTCTGTTAGTTGTCTCTGGGCTTCAAATATGTTGTCGAAAGTATGCTTGTTCCAACTTTTAATTTTTTTCTTAAAGTTCTTGAGTTTCTGTTGAAGCCGGTAGATCTTGGATCTAGTTGAAATGGCAGCCTCCTCCCATTAGAAGCGGGAATTCTTCTGGAAGTTAGGGTGGTTCAACCAGAACTAATCCAATCTAAAGGGTTTGCATCCTAGAGTTGTTGGGATATCCAGCCAGAGATGGATGGGCCAATGATCCGATATGTGGAAACTCAGGATTTTGGCTTCCAGAGTTGTGCCTTCCATTATGAGCGAGTCTGAAAGGAGGAAATGATCTAGTCTGCAAGCTATTTGGTGAGATCTTGTTCTACGATTTGTCTAGCTGTTACACATGATTTTGGTCATCTTGGTGATGTATTAACAATTGTGTACTCAATTTCCCAACAAGAACTTTCTCCTGAGAAAAGTGGCATTTATCTCCTTCCAGAAAACATATTTTCAAAGTGAGTTCGCAGGCTTCTTATGGCCTAGGGTGCGAGAATGACCCATTTTCGCAAGCTACCTTCATCTAGGGTGCGAACTTCTCATAGGTTGCTCTATACACAGGGTGTGAACTTGTTTTTAAGCTTGGAAAAGAGAAGAAGTCTCGAGGGTTCTAGAAGGGAATCTTCTAGAAAATGAGTTGGCATTCGTATGGTTGTCATTTTACTGGCTTCTCTGATTTGGTGGGATCATTCTCATCCATGTAAACCATCTCAACCTCTTCTTTATATTGAAAGTATTTTCATGGAAAATGTTAAGCAAGATTAATTGAAGAATTGGTGAAGGAATTGTGTGAAGAACCCTGCTTGAACAGAAGCTTGGAGACTCTAGTAGGTCTATCAAGAGGAATTGGATCTTCTTTATGCAAGTACAGAACAAGTGTGTGTGTTGGAACCAAGAGTCACCGAAAGGAAGCTTGCGACATCAAGGAAATCAGATTGTATCTTCTACTTTCAATGAATATGATACAACGACATGTCCTTTTCCCATAAAGTCATTCTTAATTTATTGTGTAATTCCTTGATCATATGCATAAGTTGACGATTGAATACATTTTGCTATCTTCACTTTGGTTGGTTTGTGTTGTCTTGGTATTGACCTCACGAGAGCACCGGAGCGAAGCGAGAGAAACAGAGAATTAATGAAGTGATACAAAGGTATGTCACTTGTTCCTCCTTACTAGCTAATTCAATGGTCGTAACTTAGGTAAAGAGTCATGTCCTGTTCTATTTTGTTCTATATCCAAGTGGATCTAGGGAGATCTGTTAGTGTCCTCACCTACCGATTAGTCCGATAACAAAATTGGCGACTCTGTTGGGGATGCAACCCATTTTTTAGTGGTTTTTGGTGTTTTTCCTTGGCCATTTTCTCTTTCCTTACCTTTCTTCATTTCTATCAATCTCTGAGTCTTCAGGAAACCCTGACAGACTCTCTGGGTCCAGAAGTCCCTTCAAAATTTTTGTCTTTTTCCAAAATTTTGCCTAGTTTCAGGCCTTCTCGCACTGAACCCCTCAATGGCCTGCGAGAACCCCTTGTGGTCGCACCCTGCCTTTCATTACAGTGCGAGATTCTTGCACTCTCCTTGTGACTATCCTGTGAGAATGATCCATTCTCGCACTGTACATTACTGATAGTCTGCAAACCCATTTTTAAATTTTTTGGAATTAAGGCTTTTGTATGCTCAGATGCCCAGATCTGTATATGTGCTTGAAAAGAACTTCTTGGGCCATTGGTTGATTGTTTCTTGACTTTGAATTTTTTGCACGATCAATCTTCAGAAATCAAAGGCTCTTCTTATCCATATGTTTCTCAACTCTCATCTCTTGACTTTTCTTAGCAAGGATATAATCTCTAATCCTGGAATCTGAGTACTTGTTTGGTTAGGAGCTAGTGATCGGTTTGAAAGTTGGGATTGTTTGTCTTTCTCATTTGCTCATTACTTGGAAAATCATTGTTCTCATGCAATTGAAAAGAATAGTCTTGTCTGCTTGTCATTTTTGTCTTCATTGAATGATTGGTTTGGGTTTTGTTTATTGCTTATTTGTCAGTTATTGGTTTTCCTTAGTTTCACCACCATGGTGGTTCTTTTTGAAAAGTAAAAACCATTTTTCTTTTTAAAATCATTTTCATTTTGAAAATATTGGAAATCAATTGTTGAAATTGAACAAATAGAGAATTGTCATTGTTACGTGATTCATTTATATTGCATTTTAAAGGAGATTGCATATCGTAGTTCAAGATTGTTCCAGAAAACTTCTCTTTCCCTCCTGTACATAGGATTCATCGAACCAAAATTCATATCTTTCATTGCTATCTATGCATTTCTAGGTCAGAGTCTCACACAACATCGGTTTCATCTCCGTTTCCTTTGAGTAACAACAGCCCTTAATAATATTGCGCAATTTTAAAATTTAACTAGTAACTCTTTTCTAGGACTCTATTACACCAACAATTAGCTAGGCTAGAGCTTTGGAATAGGTAGAGAGATACACTCTCCAAAGTAGCAAACACACAATAGCATCTTGTGTGAATGAGTGTCAAATTCCATTTACAACATTTTTTCCTGGGAAGCCCTTCTCACACAAGGGTCAAACTCGAGGTCGCATTGATATTAATAGAGTTACTCACCCTGCTTTGTTGATATTAGTGTAGAGATTGCACGTATTATGGGGGTCACTTGGAGGTATACCCACAATGATGAGTGGAAGCCTCTCAAGCTGATTTCAAGCTAGATACCCTGCCCGTGCATGTGGATCGGACTGTCGACTATCCCCCTAGGATTTATTGTTGTTGGTGGTAACCTTAGTGGCCTATCTTCTTAGGATCTTACACAAGGTGACTGTGAAGGGGCGAGTCTTCACGGTACCTGGAATCAACATTGTCCAAACTCACTCGGGATCCTTGGAGGGTATACCCATGATTATGTGTGGGAGCTTGCACCAGGGTGTAAGTCCATTAAGTAGGTCATCAACGTGACTTTTCCACCCTAGCCCATCCCCTTCTTGTCTCATTGTTGCGACATTGGATTTCATCACCAGCTAGTAATTTCGGAATTAGAAGGTCTTGTTTGCTTGGTGTTGTTTCCTAGATTTTTTACTACCACATGTTGTTTGTTTACCAAAGTTGACCATAGGATTTTCTTCGTAAGTTTGTAACTCATCCACAATAGACCCTCCACGTCGTTCACGTAGAATGCAGGGCTTACCCCCAGAAAATCTGGAAGGTTCTCAACCCTTGCCTACAATCTCACCAGAGGGCTCTCCTCAACAGAGTGAGGTCCAAGAAGTCACCACTCCACAAGTGGAAAGAACTGACTCTCTAGAACGGTTCCGAATTACCAGTTCTCGAGAGGACTTTCGACTTCACCCTGATTCTGAGAGACGTATTATGCGAGTAAATTCTTTCGGAGACTTAGTTGTTTTGTCTTCTGGATCACCGACTGGACCTTTTCCAGGACCTAAGGGCCAAGATCATTTTTGGACTTTTGTCATTTTTAGATGGGATCTCTTTGGTTCTGGAGCAGGCGTTGATATCACCATCTCACCTACGTTCCCTGAAACCTTTGACCCAGACGTAGTACCTTTTACTACTGCTTATTATTTTCTTGGTACAGAAGCTCCACGAGATGACCACATCTTGACCCTCTGTTTACAAATGGTCCATTACACAGATACTATGAGTATTCACACCGAGATTACAACGGCTAGTCAATCCCCCATTGGCACACTGCTCTCGCCCAGTGTCACCCTCACACTTCCACCTGGATATCGTGTGTTGAATGCTTCTATTCCCACTCCTACACAAACCCCATATAGAAATCCTGGTGGTCCCTCTTCTTCTAGGCACTCTCCTCCCGATTTCATTTCGACACTTCCTCAACCCCCTTTCAGAGGACCTTTTCCATCTTCTATCGATGGCACCATTCCGTCATTCACACCAAATTACCAGATTCCTGTTGGTGGACAATTTCACCAAGGAGGTTTAACTCAACCCTCCTTTGTAGGGAAAATTCCTATTGGAACACAAATCCCAATTGGAACACAACCCCCAATTGGAACTCAACCCCCGATTGGAGGACAACCCCTACCGACCCCACCCTATAGACAAAACATACCTCCATCCTTGGCCCAGTATTGAAACCATATGATACAACATAATCCTCAATCGACTGGGGTGCAACAGCTTCCAGCTACATCCATTATACCCCCTAGTATAGGCCAACCATATCCAGGTATGTCCAATCCTATTTGGGCCTCTAATGCTCAAACTCATGTCCTTGTTCAAGGATACAATCCCATGAGCTACTTTCCTCCACAACAACCACTGAATCTTCCTAGCTCTTCACATTATATGCAGACTTCTTATGGTCCCACTGGTTTGCCGATGGGACTCCCTCCCCAAAGCCACCAATACCCACATGTGAATCGACAGTTTCCCTTCTTGGCCACTTTGGACCTCCCGGATCTGTCGAGGATTTTAAATGATCCAATTTGTCACTCTCCCCAATGGCCCGCTATACCAACCAAGCTACCATCCGACATCCCTAAATTTTATGGCAAAGTAGGAGAGGACCCAAACAATCACGTGATGACTTTTCACCTTTGGTGCTCATCCAACTCCTTGATGGATGAATTTATTCGTTTACGTCTTTTTCAAAGAAATCTCACAGGTTTTGCTGCGAAGTGGTATATAGAATTACCACGAGGTTTCTTTGCCGACTTCAAGACCCTAGATATGGATTTCCTCACCCACTATCAGTTACCGATCCGTTATGAAACAGGGACCGAGATCTTGAGTTCTTTCAAACAAAACAAATCCACTCATATATCCGATCACATTCATGAGTGGCGACGGAGACGACGTCTCATCAAACTCGAACTTCCCGATCAGTTGTTGGCAGAGTGGTTAACAAAATCATTTGTGAATGACATCGGTCGTGACATTGCCATGCATGGATTTATCACGGAAGAACAGGCCATAAGTCGTGCTCAATACCTTGACCTTGTTTACTCACAAACGGGTACTCTTTACGACTTACTCCCTGATGCACCTCATCCTTCCACTTCTGCCACTTCAACTACTCTAGTTGCTTCTCATGTAACCGACGGTGTGATTGGCACTTTCCATGCCCAACCACATTCCACCTCAAGAAACAATCCCAAACCCACTTCTTCTAATGTTCAAAATGCTCTGTCTCCTACCCCTTCCACCGGCAAGACTTTTGAGGTAAATGTGGTTCAATCTACCCCAGCCGGTAAAAAAAAATCCAGAAAGGGAAAGGGTAAGAATAAGGAGGAAAAAAATACTTCACAAGCAGAGAGAAACAAATATCCACCTGTTGACGATAGGGATACGCACAAACCTCGATACGCTTGTCTTATGTGTGGTGATGATCACTACATGAAGGATTGTCCACGACGTGCCGAGGTTACTAAGTTCCTTCAAGGGGCCCTGAAACCACCCACTCCGACCGTTTTGTCCCAACCCTTCCCCTCTCAACAATAGGCCCAATTGGTCATTCATGACCAACCTTCCCCTTCTACTACGTCCTATGTATTAATGTGTACTGGCGATTCAAAGAAGAATGACATCAAATTTACCACTCGATCCAAAGATTATTCTCCCTCTAAGGAGAAGGTTGATGTTATACCTCCTTCATTGGTCCAACCATCTCCCACGACTCCACCTACCAATGGTCCTCTTCATCTTGAACGACTGAGCCTTGACACTGTTCTTTGGCCCCCTCCAAAGGGCATCGTTTAGAAATTGGCTTTCAATCCTCATGCTTGTGCTTCCTAGAACTACAACATTGTTGAAGATCTGGCCCAAGCACCTTCCGTGATATTATCCCTCGAAGTCCTTCAAAGTTGTCCCACACAACGGAAGGCATTGTTGAAAACTATCGGCGGAATCGACCCGACGGACACGAATTTAATAATTTTTTACTTGGAAGATCACATTCCAAGGTTACCCCCTCAACTCGCATTCAAAATCCAAGTGATTGTCTCTGAAAAAAACATTTGTAGAACCATTATCGACGAGGGTGCCTCGACGTGTGTTGTGTCTGTTACCTGCTGGAAAGCCATCGGTTCTCCCTCTTTGAATGAATCCCATAACACACTCAAAGCCTTCAATGGCTCTGGTTTTAAGCCTTACAGTGTCCTTCCTTCATTGCCAATCACGCTAGAAGGAAAAACAGTCCAAGTCAAAGTGGAAGTCTTTGACTCTCCTCTCAATTACAATCTTCTGCTTGGCCGTAGCTGGATCGATTCCATGCGCCCAGTTGTGTCGACTCTTTTTCATGTTGTACGTTTCCCACATCAAGGAAAGGTAATTACCATCGACAAATTAGCCTTCTTTAACTCGGATACATGCACTGGAAACATATCGTTCATTGCCAAAACCCCACCGGGTTACGAGAATGTCGGTGTAGGTCTTCTCAAAGACTCTTTGTTAATGGGTACCTTCCCCATTCCACCACCCGATGTTCCACACTCATCTGTCACTTCAGTCAACATGATCTCCACCTCTATTCATGGAACCCCTATGTCTCACGACCCATGGATGGTACCCGACCCTGACGATCATCTTCATTATGGTGATGAAATGCCTTTAAGTCCAGTCAAATTTGCCTATCAGGTCATTCAATCGGCGACCCCTTATACCCCCTCTCTTGGTGATTTATCTCCAGATCCTTTCCATGTCATTTTTCCCATGGATGAGATGATTATGTCTGTCATGGAAGACACCCCTTGGAACGATGGACATCACCGTTCCATCCTCTTCCTAGAACAACACACCATTGAGAGCTACCAACAGATCTCGACCCTGTTGACCATTGTCGTTATTTCAACCGTTCCCAAATCCACATACCCAGATGCTAAACCTGTCTGGCAATGCCTTTGTCCAGTTCACCCACGTAAAGAGGCTTCTATCAATCTCGAAGTCGAGAAACTTCTCAAATCCAGCTTTATTTACCTGGTGGCCCTCACTGATTGGGTTTCCAATCTTGTCCCGATCGACAAGAAACAAGGAACAATCCGCGTATGCCTTGATTATAGGGATATTAACAAAGATTGTCCTAAAGAAAACTTTCCTACCCCTTTCGTCGATCAGATTGTCGATGATTGCACCGGAAGTGAAATCTTCTCTCTGATGGATGGTTTATCCAGATATAATCAAATCAATATTGTTCCCAAGGATCAACACAAAACCGCTTTCATTTGTCCTTGGGCCACTTTCGCCTATCGAAAACTTCCTTTCAACCTAAAGAACGTTGGCGCAACTTTTCAGCGTGCTATGTATTATGCCTTCCATGATATCAAGCACATCGTCCAGCCATATCTTGATGACTTACCAGCTCAATCCATGCACCGGGTCGATCATCCAATCCAGCTCTGAGCCATTTTCCTCCACTGTCAGTTTTACCATATACGCTTGAATCCTCACAAATGCATTTTCTGCGTAGAATCCAATTGACTTATAGGCTTTATTGTTTCACTTCAAGGGATCAGGGTAGATCCTTTAAAGGTCAAGGTGATTCTCAATCTCCCTCCTCCTTCTACACTTCGTCAGTTACAAAGTTTGTAAGGGAAAGCAAACTTTCTTCGTCGTTTTATCCTGAACTACGCCGAGATAACTCTTGGATTTACGCGACTACTCAAAAAGGGGTCTGAGTTCGTATGGGATACCATCGCAAACAAAACCTTCGAAGCTTTGAAACTGTCCCTGAACCATGCTCCACTTCTCTTCCCCCCCGATTACAGTCGCGATTATTTCCTCAGCAGTGGCAGTGTTTAACACGTGTCGAACCATGAGTGACGTCAGCAGAGGAGAGGTGGCATCGGAGTTTCGGGGATCGAGATATGATATGTCAAGAACACAATGCATCAAGAACTCCGAAATCGCGAAATGCGATTTCGCAAAGTAATCACAGCCGTTGGATAAGAACCAGATCTGGACCGTTGATCTCCGTCATCGGGAAATCGGGGATCGGGAATCCTAGAGGCATGTGTACAATGACAACGTGAGTGGCGAAACTCCGATGGAATGATATGATCGAGGTCACACGGAAACAGGTCATATGGACACTGTTATAGCTAGGAGGGCTAGCGCACATTTTCGAGAGGTATGGTGGTGGTCACGTGATAGCTGGTCACATGGACCCT
>ML796172.1:936585-949814 GCA_009831015.1 Picea engelmannii
TTCTCCCTTTATGGGTTTCCTCGTGAAAATCTGTCTCTGTGTGTATTTTATGTGTGACTGATGATTTTTACTCTTACTGTCCATATGTTGTATGTTGCTTGATAACACATGAAGAAATATTAATAATTGTTAAGAAGGTGTAAGATTGTTTAAGCTTATAAACAACTGATTCACCCCCCCTCTCAGTTGTATTAGTATTTTCAACAAAATGGGTTGTACTTAAAGAAGTACTATGCATAAGATCACATGTGCACGAGTACTTGTATTTTATTGTATCATACTTCTTGTGTGTTACTGTAGTATGATTTTTTCGTTATCCAGTCTCTACCCTTATGTTACATTGTGTTTGGTTTCCAGATGTCAGAGTCTTCACTACCCCACATTGGCTTCGTTGATGGCACTAGCCATAGTACTCAGAACCTTGCTTCTGCTGCATGGGCAATTTACACCCCTACAAACAAACTTATCACTCTACGAGGTGTGTGCCTCGGTCATGCGACCAACAATATTGCAGAGTATAGCACCGTTATCAAATTGTTGATTGATGCTATCTCACTCGGTATCCATCATTTGGTTGTGTGACTCGATTCACAGCTCGTAGTACTATAGTTAAGTAATGTCTATGCTATTCGAAGTCCTACTTTGTTACGGATATATTTGCGAATTCGCCTCTTGGAACGTCATTTTGATTATATTGAGTATCAACATATTCCAAGATGTCTAAATACATTAACTGGTGCATTAGCTAACTATGTATTAGACATACATTTGGATCATTTATAAATCAATCACATAAGTATCACACAACACAAGATAAGCTGGTAGAAGTCGTATGTATATATAACGATCAAAAAGTATTTTACAAAAAAGTTCTATCGAAGGACCAAAATTTCAAAATATGAAGCTCATAGCTTCTACAAAGTAACGTCATGGATGACGTTTCACGGTAACACATGACTTCCCGTGCAACCCTACAAATAAGTCAGCCAATAGACTCTGACACGCCCACCGTATAACGCTGGTAACATTGCAGGACCTCTCCAAGAGGCATGTCCGAAATGTCTGTAGTCAAACCCTCTAAGTTTTGTTCCACTGCCTCATAATCTTCAGCATCCCATCATGGCACTAGAGCCACCTCTCCTCATCACTAAATAGGAGAAGTACCTGGAGGTCGATAAGGCCCCACGTCTGTTTCATCAAAAAGAATTTTTGTAATTAGACCTTGGACAAACATAAAAACATTTGCATATGATAAAATTCACAAAAACATTTAAAAAGTAAAAAATGTGTACTTCTTACCTAGATCTCTCCATTGAGAACCCTCGGGCAGGGCCAAGTCTGAATCCCCTCAGAAGTCCAACCCAACATAGGCATAATCATCGACCATCAACATCTGTGGTTGCAACCGGTCAAAGAAGGAATCATTGTATTTTATGATTGGCCCAGCTACATGTCGGGCCATGAGGTTACACCACCTCAACATCCTCGGATCCTCTGGAGCCGGTAAACCCCACTCAACCTGCAACCTCATCAAGGGAACCCTCTCAAGAAAGAAGGACACCAACAATGACCCATACCCGAATTGCTTCAGGTCGCCTCTCCTGCATTTAGTCAACTACCTCTTCACGCTACGAAGGACTGCGTCTGACCAGTTAAAGACCTGAGGCTCAGTACACTCTATGGCGTACTGAAAGTAGCTCTGGAGAGCCATGTGTGGAGCAATGCTCCCAGCCATATGAGCAATGGTGAACAAAATAGTGCGAAGGGTCAAATCCTGGACCCCCCAAATGGCCACTTTCCCTTTGCTTCTTTCCACCTCTAGAACACAATACTGACAACAATATTCACTCATAGGAAGCCCACCACCTCGGCTACCAGTCAAGCTAGCCTGGTATCCATGTTGTGACAGTCCTATCAGGAAATAAACGTCCTCGATATCCAAGGACAATGTGTGGACCCCTACGTGGAATACTTGTTGGTCCACATCCCACACATGAACGAGGTACTCTAACAGCCTGACTTGGGCCCTCATACCCGGGATCTGAAAGAATTTCAGGAGACCACAGTCTCGCAAAGAGGAAACGGTGCCCGGGTTATTCCTGGAAATAGCATCATCTTCTTCATGCTCTCTTTCACGCCATTCCAGAACCATTGTGACAGCCAAATGCCTGCACAAGAACCATAAGAAGAAGGTCAACAACTCTCTTCAACCCTTGGTACATTTTTCATTGGGCAAACATTAAAGAAGTTTTTCATTTTGTTGTTTTCGCAGGTGCCCCTTTGGCATAGTGCGAGGTTCTTACAGGTGCATTTGGGGCCACTTGTGAGAATCATGCATTCTCGTAGGTCCCATGTGGCTAGCTTACGAGAATGCCTGAGCGCAAATTTGAGCCCTAAAACAAGCTCAAAAACTTGAAATTTACCAATGAAAATTAAAAAATTGAACCATGAAAAGATAGAAGACAAGGATCTTACCTCACTATCAGAGACGGTTCTCCAAATGGTTGTTCGTACCTTCCACAATCGAGCACCGAAATTCAAGGGCAAAAGAGGGGTTTTGGGCTAAAAGCTTGGCAAAGTTACAATGACTATGGTAAAAGAACTATTACCCACTTATATTCACTTTTTACCATTTTTGTTGGTTTGTATAATTGTTTTATTTATCAAACCTAATGCCTAATACCCCTATGAGTGAGAATTTTTTCAAACATGACAACTTCGATGTCCATACCCAAGGATACATATATTTTCTCTTTTTCATCACATGTTTGAATTGTTTTTTATGGTTTTTTGCACAAAACCTCAAGCTTGGTCTTTGTCCATTCTCACGCTCGAAAATACATCAGAACGTAATCGGGCACACTTTTATCACTTTTTCAAGATAAAAAAGGTTATACGAAAAAGGAACCCCCTGGAGTCCTCTTTAAGCTCTTTTCAGACTCTCTAAACATGAAGAGATTGTCGAGCAATCTTGATATTTTCACGCTCATTAAAGTATTTGAAGAAAGCATCTATTGAGCGATAATTTCTCTCTTTTTCGGTCTCATCAGACTATTTTACGAAAAAGAAACTGAGAGATTTCTCTTTTGAGTGTTTTTCCAGACTCTATAATCATGAAAAACCTTCGAGTTTTCTATCTTTGGACTCGTTAAAAAAACATCAAAAGACCCATAATGAGACTGAACCACTCCTTCCTAGGGTTCGTTAAACATACTCCGAGGGACTCATCTAAAGGATGAGCTTACATCAACAAGCATATGTTATCCTCCTCAAGCTTGCGTAAAAATAAAGAGGTACTCGCCAGAGATGGTGGGGGAGAATTTGGGAAAGGGATATGTTTTCGTATTCATATTATTGGCAGTAAGTGTCTCTCTTGAACATGACACCCCCTTGTTCATTATCTGAAGCCGGTTTGGGAAATCCATTTGTCTCTCATTCGACTTGCTACAAGGTCATATCCTGAGTCGTCTCTGAGTTAGTGTTGCCGAATCATTGGTCGTGTCATTCATATGTTCAAGAGAAGTTCATCCAAAACCTCTATTGAGTCGGCCATCTGCAGTTGTCCATTCTCTCCGTGTCGGCCTTCCCTGTGTCCAGTTCAACTTACATCATACTTTGTTTCACCTTCAAAATCTGTTACTCATTTCGTGTCATTGATGGGGGATACATCAAGGCCCTCCTGTGATGAGTTTTGTTCTGTCGACTCCATCTCATTATCCGGAAACAAGACATAGAAATTATTTGTTACCTTGGAACTTGCATGCCTCAATGGTAGGTTTCCTCGCTTTCGAAAGTGGGTTTTCATCATTGACCCCTGATTGGGAGAGTCTGTCGAATGTTCAACCTCAACTCATTTATTCACATTCAGTGGATTGTACTAGTGTACCTTGGGAGTCATTGACATTAATGGTGATTTCCCTCGCACTTGTTAACGGTTTCATCAATGACTGGTAATCAAGTGGTTTCTACCACGTTCGACTTTAGAACATGTAATCACATGGTTAGATTCGTACTTTTAGGTGATGGGATTGAAGACCCTGGATCTCATCTCTTTGATCTAGGTTGCGATGGAATATGTATAATTTTCTGACACATAGATCCACTACGTATGTCTCGTGGCTATGTCGACTCTTCTTGCATGGGTCCACAGTGTATTCTTGGTGGCTATGCAATATTTTGATGGCATGGATCCACAGTGTATGATTGGTGGCCATGACCTATGTTTATGATGTCATATATATGTGATTTGAGTATGGGAATGCCTACCTCAGAACTAGTATGATATTCTTCAAATGCTTGGCTGTTTGTAGGTTTCTTATTATATGTGCTCCTGGTTTCCAACACACACACACACATTTTACAAACTATTCTGGATGTCACTGATTCCGGCCTCATACTTTGGGGAGCATTCTATTACACATGATTTTGATCATATTGGTGATGTATTAACAATGGTTTACTCAGGTTCCCAACAAGAACTTTCTCCTGAGAAAAGTGGCATTTATCTCCATCCAGAAAACATATTTTCAAAGTGAGTTCATAGGCTGCTTATGGCCCAGGGTGTGAGAATGACCAATTCTCACAGGCCACCTTCATCTAGGGTGTGAACTTCTCACATGCGACCTTCATCTAGGGTGTGAACTTCTCACAGGTTGCTCTATACACAGGGTGCGAACTTGTCTTTAAGCTTGGAAAAGAGAAGAAGTCTCAAGGGTTCTAGAAGGGAATCTTCTAGAAAATGAGTTGGTATTCATATGGTTGTCATTTTACTGGCTTCTTTGATTTGGTGGGATCATTCTCATCCATTTAAACCATCTCACCCTCTCCTATATATTGAAAGGATTCTCATGGAAAAGGTTAAGCAAGATTAATTGAACAATTGGTGAAGGAATTGTGTGAAGAACCTTGCTTGAACATAAGCTTGGAGACTCTAGTAGGTCTATCAAGAGGAATCAGATCTTCTTCATGCAAGTACAGAACAAGTGTGTGTGTTGGAACCAAGATTCATCGAAAGGAATCTTGCGACATCAAGGAAATCGGGTTGTATCTTCTACATTCAATTAATATGATACAGTGGCATGTCCTTTTCCCATAAAGTCATTCTTACTTTATTGTGTAATTCCTTGATCATATGCATAAGTTGATGATTGAATACATTTTTCTATATTCACTTTGGTTGGTTTGTTTTGTCTTGGTATTGACCTCTCGAGAGCACCAGAGTGAAGCAGGAGCAACAGAGACTTAAGGAAGCGATACAAAGGTATGTCACTTGTTCCTCCTTACTAGCTAATTCAATGGTCATAACTTAGGGAAAGAGTCATGTCCTGTCCTATTTTTTTCTATATCTAGGTGGATCTAGGGAGATCTGTTAGTGTCCACACATACTGATTAGTCCAATAACACCAGCTGAAGGTGCCATTGGATTTGTCTAGATCTACCAGGCCTAGGTTATCGATTTGGCATTGAAATTCTACCGAATCTGCTTTAATTCTTCGTGTGCCTCCTCTTTTTTCATTTTGGTTACAAATCATGTTGAAGTCACCTCCCAGGATCCATATGTTCCCTACTATTATAGTGGCGTGATGTTCCAAGCTGCGCAGGAAGGCCTGTTTGTCCCTTGAGTTGGTTGGTCCATAGACATTTGTTAGATAACCTGGCTTGTTGGAGCCAATGAGTCAATATGCCGCCATGATGGGCCATTTGGTTGTGAAGAAGTTGTCCATAGTGATTGATCTCAGGTTCCAGAGGAGAGATAACCCCCCTGTTGCTCCCATTTCCACTGTGTATATGCCTCTTCCTTGCTTCCAACAACTAGGAAGTATCTTGTCCATCTCTTCTATGGCGTATTTTGTTTCCTGAAGTAGCATGATATCCAGTTTTTATGCAATGAGAATATCTCTTAGTAGTCTTTGTTTACTATGACCGTTGAGTCCCCTTATATTCTAGGAGATGATCTTCATGAGGAGGGGTGGGGGGGAAGAGGTGGGAAACTGTCAGATATCAGATGTGTCTAACTTGAGTTGACCATGAAGTGTCCTATCTCCTAAATGAGCTTGCTGGTGAATTTCTACCCTCTTCTCTTTTCATCCTTCTGAGGTTTACACTATTCTTTCAATGTATTTCCCTGGATTCCTAAGCTTGCATTAGATCTAGTTGTAGATCCAGCTAACGAGTTGAGAAAGATTTTGTGCACTTTTCTTAGTTGATATGGTGGGATGGTAAAGCTTTTATGATGTCTATATGTGTGTTCCGGGTTCTCCAGGTCTACTCCAACGAGATCCTGCTCATCCAGTTCCATTTCCACATCTTCGTCTTCTACCTCTGAGGGTTCCAATGCTACAGTTGCCAAGCTGGTAGTAGGGATGGGTTGGGTGGGAACTTGAGTTGCCTTCACTGACCCTTTCTCATGATTAGAGGGTGTTTTCTTTGAGGGTGGGGCTTGCGAGGCTTCCAAGCCTTCTGGTTGTTGTTGCAAAATCGTGTATTGGTTGCTCGTGGTTAGCTCCTTGACATATTGGGCTGCTGACTTATTTCCTCCTTGTCTGCATTTTCCTTCTACTGCATAAACCCTTCTTTGTCTTTGTTTGCGTCTGGGTTTCCCTCCTTGCTAGGTGTGTTGAGGGGACAGTCCCTGAAGAGGTGCCCGTGCTCATGGGACTTGTGCCATCTGAACGGAATGTGTTCGTAATCGATGGTTTGCATCCAATCCTCATCTTGGTACTCCAAAATGATAGATCCCGGTAGTGGATTAGCAATGTTAATATAGTCACATATTCATGCGTAGGAGGTATACCTTCATTTCTTAGTGGCTTCTGAGGATTTGACGTACACTCCTATTGTGTTTCCAATGCCTGCCAGGACCTCTTCAAGCCAGAACTCTTGTGGAAAGGAATATAGCCTCAACTAGATTGGGGCGTGGGAAAAGTCCTCCAGTTCAGGGATAAATGTTTTGTCCAAAATCTCAGAAAAAGACCCGTTGAATTGAAGAAATATGGGCCATCATCAAAGATCTGATTCAATCTTCTAGGTTGTGCAGGATTATGGTGAAAAACCCTTTGGAGCCTAGCTGAAGATAGAAGTGGCCTTTTGGCTTCCACCATTGGTATATTTATTTGACTAGTTCCTTCTCTAAGGGCCAGAGTCCTAAAAATTTGTCGATTAGGGAATAATCTCTCATGTATTTCTTCTGTTCCTCGACCCGGGGTGTGCTTACAATGTATTTCGTGGCTTACAATGCTTGCGGGATGCATTTCCCTGGTACCCAAGGTTGAGCCAAACTTGTAGCTGGTATAGCAGGTGTGGCTTTCCCTAAATCCATGTCCATGTCTCGATCTTTGAAAGTCCCCTCAGAAATGAGTTGTGAACAAAGATCTGGGGGAGGTTTGAATGATGGGCGCTTAGAGATGCCTTTATTTCTTCCTTGAGCAGTTACAACACTATAGGAAGGGCCTCTCAGCCCTCCCTCACTCGATAGAATGGTTCCCCTGCGGGGCAACATGGTGCACCAGATCATAAGTAACCCTAACCCTAGCGCCTAAATCACTTAGCCGAGTTCTCCACTACTTTACTCTGAAATCATTTGTTACAACAATTGTTCTGCAAACATAAGCTCTTAAAACTACTACTTATATAATGGTTTCCATATATAAATGCACATGTGTGCTATGAAATGTGGATTTCAATAGTTACAATAGAAAATGAAGAACAAAGGATTCTCAACAATAGAGTGTTGTGTTTTCCTTTATCATTTCCCATCAAATTTGTGCTTCTAGCATTAGGAATTTCATGATAGGATACATGAAATTTCTCACACAATCTCAATTTGATTTTCCAATGAGTTGGATCGAGATATATGCGTTTGGTGCCATGTTTGAATTGTGAGTGGACCACCTCGTGTTGCTTGCCCTATTTTCGCTTGGATTAATTTGAAGAACACATGAGCATTTCCAGGGAATTAGAAACCCTCTCAAAGTGGAAATTTCCCTCTTAGGCTTGTGAAACCATCCAAATCATTGAATATGTTATCGGATTATGGTTGTTTACACAATCCAATTTTTACTACGAGATTTTGATTAACTATGACATTGTGTCAATTTAGGGACCCAACAATACCCATGTTGAAGCTAAGGTGGTAGCCATGACAAGAAAAGCTACTCCCAAGAAGAAAAATCAAGTCATTAGTGATGATTCAAATACATGGGAAATTTGAAATGTTGGTGTGAAGGAGGTCCATATCCTCGAAGAAATCAAATAGCCACAACAAAAATAGAGGGGTATATCCACAACCGGTGTTGATGGTCATTTGATTCATCACTCCCATAAGAGTTCCTCTTTATGTAACCAAAATCAAGAAGACAATATATGAGAAAGAGATAATAATGAAGGATGCACGGGTGATGGAGATGATAGGGACCCCCCTCAACATCAATTGGAGATAACCATATGATAAATCTTATTCCCAAGAGAAAAACAAATCCATATGGAGGTAACACTCAAGGCCCTAGGAGTTTCAAAGAAAATTTAGCAGACATGAAAGTCGATGACGTTAATGATGTGCCCTCATGGGAAAAAATTCAAACAGTTCAGAGTAAATTAATCGTAGAAGAGTTGGCCTGGGAGGGACCAACAGATTTGAGGAAGAGTATGTGACTCTTCATCATGCTAAATATAATAAAAAATTTAAGAAGTAGAGGGTCAATCTGAAATACAAAATAGTAACAAGAATGTGGAGCTATGAGATAGAGGTTAAAGGTTTGAGGCCCTCAGGGGTTCTTATATTTCATCAAACCATAAGTGAAGCATTATCTCTCTCAATAATTGAATAGAAGCTTAAAAATGTGAAACTAAAGAAAAAAATAAGTGAACTCAAAGATTCTTTTAGGCCGAGGTCATTATTTCGACAACCTTTGTCTATAATCATCCCAGATGAGTTTCCTAAAGAATTGAACAGATCAAGCTCGAAGGTCATACAAGTTTCTTAACTGTAAATGGGTGGCAGAAAATATGTTTCTGAGAATATTAATAACAGACTTGGAATAACCATGGAATATCTATAGATTTTCATAGAGGCAGGTGTAAATGTGTTGAAATTGCATAGAATAGATCTAGCTAAACAATAATACACACATTTGCATAGAGAATTGGAAAAGGAAGAAGAAGGAGAGAAAGAATGGAAGAATTCTCATTAACCATATTCCACACTCAAAGAGTGAATAATTTACAATATATATAGGATAAATGAGTAACTAATGAGCCATAGTGGTGGTCTAGATTGATCTGGACACATACCAATAGTTACGGGAGTGAACTGCCACCTAGTCTAGTCTCTTAGAAAGTTACGGGAGTGAACTGCCACCTAGTCTAGTCTCTTAGACAGTTACGGGAGTGAACTACCACCTAGTTGAGTTAACTAGTCAACTAGCCTTCAGTTAACTGACTGAACAAAGAGTAGTGAGTTTGTGATGATCCCAATGTTGCATGGTGACAAAACCAATGCAACATCTAAACTCAACTCAACTAGTCAAACTTAAGTGTCAACTGAAAGAGAATATTCTCCAGATGGAATGTTCTCCTCTAAAATATAGGAGACTGGATAATGACTAATTATGACTAATAAACACCCCCGGATGGGGTGTTAGTGGGTGCCAACTGGCGCATGCAGGAGCACGACGGTTTCCAATGGGGCATGGAGCCACGTGACGGGTTCGTGCCTCCATCCGCCACCCTCCGGAGGTATTAATGTGCTCTAATGGCGATGGGAGGAGTCGTTATTGCTCGGCCTCCGCATTTCGATATGGCTCTGGTGTTATTCTCCGGTCATTGTTTTTGCTGGTGGCTGGAAGAGCTTCCTCCCTCGCTGCCATGGCCGACGTATGAGTGCGCCTACTGGTCCCTGGAGTCTCCATACCACGACCATCCCTGCGACCTTATCTACATGCAATCGATGCCTAAGCACATGCGGTGTCTGAGAGGGAAACCACGACGGGGTTCTCCCTGGAGCCCTCGGCGACCCTCTTTCTTCTTGCACGATATGCCTCCCTTTGGACCTTCCCTTCACCTCCAGGAGGTGCAGCCTAGAAACACCCCTCCATCTCTGCCGACTACAAGCATCAATTGCCTGGAAGTGATTCCTCGGTCGCCATACTCTTCTCTGCGTTTACTCCTCGCTCCTTCTGGGACTGAACCACACTATATTCAGCGCTCGGCTTTCCCACGAGCCTTAGGCGAAGAGCCACCACCTCCGACGCAGGTGCCTAGGAGTTCTGGTATCTCACCCTTTGACACAACCATGGGCGAGCAGGTAAAAGACAAATTGGCTATTCTCTATGGCCTAGTATTCGATCTTCACCAGGGAGTCGAGGACCTGCAGTTTCGACTGCAACTTTCAAATGACAAGGTCACGCTCTTCCTCCCGCTCCTTTCCTCGCTGCATGAGACCTTCCTCTCGACCTCGGAAGGAGAAACCTTCAAGCAGGCACCCGACGCAGAAACCAACGACGGTGAGGCAAAGGCGAGCGTGACTTCGACATAAGGACACGACGCAACTACCATGACTGGAGATGTGGTAATGCAGTGTGCAGCAGAGCCATATTTGAAGAGAACTGGGAGCGCATCCATGGCTAAGCAAGACATTGTGAGGCACGACCGTGGAGCTGAGACGAAGGAGGAGGTCTAGGAACAATGGGGGGATGGGATGACAAGTGTAGAAGAGGAACCTTGGACAGGCAACCTCAACACCACCTGGCCAGGTTACGTGTCAAGTGTCTAGGTTTTGGTTTTTTAGAAGTCATGTCAACTGGTTGCTGCTTTCTATGGAGGTCCACTTTGTTTTATACATTACTCTTTATGGTTTATTACTATGTTTAAGCTAACTAAGATGCTGACTGGGTTGGTTTCCCCTCTGTTGGGGCAGCCCAGTAATTTCAGCAGACCTAACACTGTGTTTTGGAACTCTTTTTTGCCTCTGGCAGGATCTTAATATAATATATTTCTTACTTACAAAAAAAAATTTATGACTAATAAACAAGGAATAACCTTAGGAAAAATAAATCCTAGGTATGTGTGAAGTAACTCCAACAAGAGGTTCCATGACAAAAAGGGTTTGTTCCCTTAAGGATATTTTTCAAAAGGATTTACAAAATGATGAACATTTTTATAAAAACACAGTGAGTACCTTCATTGAAAGAGTATTAAGAATGGATGAGATTACAAGGTAGAAGCAAGATTTTCCTTCTAAAAATAGATTGAAGAAAATACATGTTGGTTGGATTGGGAGGATTGATACCCTATAGAAATTCATCACCACCTATGAAACTATTGAGGCAAGGAGAAGTATCTTATTTCTAAAGGTGGATGATATTGTAAAGGAAATCAAAGGCCCTCCCTTGATAACAGATTCAATGTAGTTGACTAGAGATCAGATGGAATACAAATTAAGTATACTAAGAGTCACATGGGGAAGAAAATTTGATGACCTCATGAATTTTCCATAAGATGAAATTCGACAATGTCTAGCTAGTTTTGTGAATAAGAATGAATACCAAGCATCTATTGCCTAGTAGTAGTGTGCCATATTGAGAGGTATTAGAGATGATTTTTTGGGGGTTAGGGTTAAAAATGACACAATTGTAGCACCGTTATGTGAGTATATTCAAGAATGAATAAAGGGTGTGTTAGAAGAAATAACTAACCCATTGTGATCTTGAGGATTAAAGAAACATTTATGACAATTATGATTGATATGCAACTACTTATTCAAAGAATCATGAGAAATAAAGAGAGGAAAAACTACCATACCATGATTCCATTTTTTAGAGTGTAAGTCTTGTTTGAAGAAACTCCCTCAAGTTTTCCTCTTTCTCATTTTGTAAATCACCCAATCTTTTAATTTTAATTTTGTTTGTGTGCAAGGCTAATTTTTGACTGCTTCATTTTTTTCTTCTAGGTTGCCTTTCATTAATATATGGTCCATGGGAGTCCCATCCTAGTCCAATAGGATAAACACATTTCTTATTTTCTCGTTTAAGTATCACGAACATTATGTAGTGCCAATTTTTCACACATTTTATTTGTTCTTGAACATCAAATTTGTATCTATTATTTAAACTCCATAGAGAGTTATTTTGGGAGCTCATGACTTTTGTGGTTTCTAACTTTTATTAAAGTGTAAAATATTGAGTATGTGTCTCGGCATTTACATCCTTATGAATGTTACAAAATCATTTAAAGTTCTCTCGAAAGGACCATCTATGCATCTCTATGTTGTGTGTCTCTTGCTTCAAAAGTTTTTCTTTCTCTTGCTATGATATGGGAAATGATTATGGTGTGATGAAAAAATTCACTTATTTTTGTTTTGTCAAAAATGTTACCACTAAATATTTTATCTTTACATGTTTCTTCCACCCATTCTACTCGTAGGAATTGAATGTTTTATTAACAAGAATTTGGTTATTCGTAATCATAATATAATTGTTATCTGAGCGAGAAACATGATAAGAAATAGAACGACAAGTCAAGACAAGAAATTGGCGTAAAAGTCCTCAATCCATCTAATGTACATTCTCATTGTATTCATTTCAATGATAGAAATATATAATGAAATAATGAAACCACCTAAATTTATCTCACATCAACACCTCATCGGGAGATAAGGTAGGAGGAGGAAAAATAGGAATCTAGAAGCACACTTAGGATAAAAACTATATCCTATAATGTGAAATATACAAAGGTGGTGTACTAGGACTTTATGATTGTATATGAATCAGAAGTTAACATTACCCACCACAATAATAGGTTCAAACAATAATACCAGAAAAATAGTAAGCATTGGTATCATCTACAAGTCTTCATGTTGAAGCTCTTGAGCTAAGACTCGATGAAGAACTGCCTAAAAAACTGCCAAATATAGATCTTTCAAACCAAGAAAAGTGAACCAATTGCAAGTTAGACACTTCCTTGAAAATACTTAATAACTCAATCAAATGCCAAGATGCAATGAAAAAGGATCCAACTATTCGTTTCTAGGTCAAATGACCATCCAGTTGAACAACATGTCCACAATATTTCTCTCAAAATCAACATATCATTCCTTAATCATGTGTATGATTCAACTGCAAGACATTGAACCATAATTCTATCTAAGTATACCATCTACAAAATATTGATACCCATCTGGGGATTTTTTTTTCCCATCTAGTGATTTGTTTGTGTTGTCGAAACTTTAAGTCTGA
>ML796172.1:954605-974723 GCA_009831015.1 Picea engelmannii
ACCTGTTACTCTTTATTTTGTATGAGGAAATTGCAATCATATTTACAGGTTTTCAATATGAGCATCGATATTCTAATTGCATGATGTTATAGTTGGTACCTAATATGAACACTTCATATTTATCATTCAAAGCACATGCTAGAGGAGATTTTTTCAAAGTTTTTGTTGCATGATGGGCGTTCTTTACATAGTGGATATGGCCCAGTTTTGGTGGTTCCATTATGGATATTAGCATGGTAGTGGAAACTTTGTACATGGCTTAGTTTATTTGTCATATGGATGATGGATGTTGATTTTGTACCCATGATAAGAGTGCTCCAGTGTTTCAATTGTATATTATGATAATATGGTGATGCTTAATGCATTGGACATTGTTATATCTTATGCTCTTTCTCACATATGATGATATTCCCTTCTGTATGGGTCATGGCCATGGTGATTCTTGGTGTAATCTCATAATGACTCATAACACTCCAAATTGTTGTCCTTTACTTGGTTGTACCTTGTTGAGTTCATAATTTATCTCTAGATAAGTGTGTCAACTTTTGAGTCGATTTGCACTAATAACAACCTAGGTAGGTGTTGCATGCCATTTTCCCTAGCCATCTTTCACAACCTTTCATTTTTCCCACCATTTCCATGTATATTCATCATTTCCCTTTTCATGGTTGACTTATCATATGTCATGTAGCAAGGTCCAAATAAAAAAGGAAAATCCCATGTATAAAAAAGCCTAAATAAAGTAAAAAGAGCTCAAAATGCTTGAGGTTGAAGCAGCCCAAATAAAAATACTTGGGGTTGAAGCACAATCTGGTGGGTTAGAAATTATGTGCAAGTTCAAAGGGACTAACAATCTGTATAATGAAAGATCACTCCAGTTTCTTTAGATATTAGATGACAATGTTTCGAAAGAATCTGATGCTTTAGTTTTATTAGAGAAGGTAAAAGGGGATGTGAACACAACTTTGGATTTATATTATAGTTCATATAATGAATTATCAATCAAGGAATTTGGAAGGAAGGAAGCATGGTCATATGAATGCATTTCTTCTATTCAAATAGGTAATAACCTTTTTAATTGTGACAGTAGGAAAAATCCAAGCTACAAAACTATAGAAGTGATAACACTATCCGTTAAAAGGATTTCAAAGGCTTCCACAATGGATGCTAATGCATCTTTTGTTGCACTTCCATTTGAAAAGTATAATATAGTTGATAATGCACGTTGGTGTGTAGGATAATCAACACCCTACTTAGAATTAGCATAAACATTTGTTTTGGTTGAACATGAAAGTGGTAAACAGAAGACCACTTTCATGATATGAAATATGCTCCAAAGCTTGCTTTCTTTATCACTAGAGGATGTGTTGCATGTTATTTACCTCTGTACTAATCAGATTTCCCCTGAATACAAGAACGTGGATCTAAGCATAGGTGACAAAACAATGTTAGCAACAATTAAAGATTCATTTGGGACACAAAAAACTAAGATGAGAGAAATGTACACCAATAACGGTGACCTTAATAATGTGGTTAAAGCATGTCGAAAAACACAATCCTTACTGACAATTCCACATCTACTCTTAATTGGTCATATTTTTACCACTTTACAACAAATAAGGAAGGAAGAAAACCTCTAAACCATTTCATTAGTATGCCAGAAAATTCCTTAATGAAATAGAACACATAGTCAAACCTTGAGTGAAATTGCTTACCAGAGGTACTTGCAATAGTTTTTCCCCTACAAAAATCACTTTTGGTAGAATTTATTTTGTCTTCATTCAAGATACAATATTTCCCATCAAACCATTGGTGTCCAGTTGATGCCTTGGGGAAATTATTGTTAAGGTGGCCATTCTCAAAGACATTTTTTGCTTTGGCTTATAGAATTTGGGAAACTTGTATAATTAAGATTTGTTTTTAGTGTTATCTCTAATTCCAAAAGATGCTTGATAACTAATTTCAGAAATGTCCTTTCACCTCCCTCACATTCGTTTCTATCATATAAAACCCATCAAAAGAAGATGATTACACCTCTCATGGGTGCTATATCATCGATTGATTGAACTAAGAAATGTGGAAGTCAAGCAAGTGATTATATCAGTCATGTAAAGGAGGATTACATAGTCAATGAGTGTAATGCAATCACAGTAAGAACATGAGACTTTGTGGGTGAGAGAAAATGACCTAGGGAGGAATCAATTCAGCCTATACAATGAAATTGCAATCGAAGGAAGAAAGAAAATGACCAAGTATGAAATTAAATTGACCAGATAGGAAAATCAACCTGGTAAAGAAGGAATCTCTCTAGGGAAAATTGAATTTGTCCCAAGTAATGAGAAATCACTTAGAGAGAGGGTATGGCTACGAGGAAAGAGAAAATCACCCAAGTAAGTAGGCTAATGTTCTAAGCAGGGAAATAGAAATCTGAGAATGGAAACTAGCTAAAATTTTGCAATAAGAAACTAATGGAAACCATAGATATCACATCTTAGGAGAGAATGGACGATGGGTACCTCAGAGCTATTGGCATTCACTGATTAATAATGGAAAAATAGTTTTATGAACTAGACTAACATGAATACAATTAGTCATTCTCAATTTCCACCATTAACACACTCAAACTATCACATTGAACAAAATAAGAGCAAACTTCACACACATAATTTCACCATAAATTTTACAATGTATATAAATATAATTGAACTTTTTTTTCAAAATTATATGCCATATTATTGTTTTATATATATATATATATATATATATATATATATATAATTCGAAAAACAAATATTGAAAATAAATATTTTTAATAAAATTTAGTTAACAAAATTAAAATAAAGTAGAAAATAATTCACCTCTAATAAACCATTCCAAAGTAAAACCAAATAAGATTCAATCCAAGAAACTGTGTGTATGCTCATTTATGCAAACCATCAAATGCCAATAGAAATAATGAAATTATCAATTTTTAAAGAAATCTCCAAAACATAGTCAAAATTGATAAGAATGTAATTGTGATGAACTTTAAATATAAAAGATGGAGAAATAATGAGAAGGGGATTTTTTTTTATTTCTTTTCCAATAGATTATAATCTTACATGGAGATTTTTTTTCCTAAGGAAATGTATTCACATAAAACTCTCATAATACTTCCCCATGTTTTGTGAATGGTAAGTGGAGTAAACCATTGGTATTGATTACGGAGTTTCACTCCAAGAAAATAAAGAAAATTGAATCCATAATCAACAACAAGCATGATAAACTCATGCCCATCTCTAAACCAATTTAACTAACCCTCAAGGCTAATATTACATGAACATTCAAGAAAAGAAGACAAATATTTATATCTTTATATGTAGATTTAGAATTTGATATGTAACTTACTATGTATCTTCCATCATTTGTGCTCTTAAAATTATACATGTAAGAGGCTAGGGTTAAAATATTTTTGAGTTATCTATGGGCTCTGTATGAGAATAAAGGTCACAATTTTAAAATCTTTTTGTGATTTCATATGTTACATGATTGGGAAAGGAAGCAAGAATTAAAAGTTGAATGGAAGGCATGTTTCGTGGTTGTTATTTTTGAAATTAAAGTTTGTATTCATGAAATAAATAAATATATATATATATATATATATATATATATATATATATATATATATAAATAAAAGGTTGATATATTATTATGTAAAAAATATTAAATAAAAATAAGACTTAAAAATACATGTTAGTGTTTAGAAAATATTATTAGATTAACCAGTGTAAACAATGGTATGAGAGGATGATTTAAAAGTCCAAGAAAAAGGAATACATGCTATAATTTAAAAGCATGTTATTCATTAACTAAAGTGGGGCATGCCTCACACCAATACAACTCATAGTATCTTTATATATGTAGGACCCTTAGAATTCAACTCAATATAGCATGAATGTAACCCATGAGAATTAGGAAGCTCTTACACACTCATATGGATGTGAGTTTTCGGTAGGAACTCACTCTCATTGCTTTTTTCAATCATTTGAAAAAATTGAAGATGTAGTTATTGAAGATGTAGTTGATAGAGATGGATTCATGTTTATATGGTGACAAACACAACCAACCCATTGTAGAGGTAGAGGAACACATGGACCCAAACCCATTAACAATTAATAACCAAAATATGTATTTGACAAGGCACTTACTACTAAGAACTTGATGGCAGCTAAGGAACACTTAGTTAAAAAGATGATGTGGCACTTCCCAAAAGAAGTTGATGGCAACTAATGAACACTTAGTTAAAAGATGATGTCACACTTCTCCAAACAAACAAACATATATGTATAAAGTATTTTTGATGATTCTAAGGATGACGTGGCATTTTATTTTTGATGATTCTAAGGATGATGTGGCATTTCTTAGAACATATATGTATGTATAAAGTATTTTTAATGACTAGATTTTTCTAAAAAGATTTAGAATATTCATTGCATTATTGTTATGTAAATAGTATAAGGTGAAATTTTAGTAGATAGAATCCTTATGTAAAAGGAATTGGTAAGGAATGTGTTTGTGTTTGACTTTTTCCAATTGATTTTTTTTATTCTTAAAAAAATATTACAAATTTAATAAAAATGTTAATTATGTTCATTAACAATTTAATATAAATTTAACAAAAATGTTAATGGTATACATTATTGATTGTTTTGTCAAGTACAACAATTTTTGCAACGCTTAAAAAAAAGGCTTTGTAATAATATGAGACGTGAAAAGCCAAATCTAGTAGTATATTGATTCAAGGTTTTAATTTTTATAAATTTAAATTTAAATTCATAATTTTTTTTTGCTTTATAAAAATATAATTTGTATGAAGGATAAAGATGATGATACATTTAAAAAAATTTAAAAAATAAAAGGTAAAAAACAATCATAGTTTGGAGAGTAACAACCATAATTCAGAGGGTAAATAATTTAAATCATGAAAAGGTAAGAAACAATCATAATTTGAAGGTCATAGTTTTTACAAATGATTATCATATGGAATTACATGTTACATGTCACTTGTGATAGGAACTTGCAAATTGGTGTAAATTTAAGGATTGATTTTTCAAATTATACGTGCAATATTAATATATATTTGAATTTGCATGTAAATTTTGTAGATCTTGTTAGCATTTTGTAAATTTTGTCTGGTTGATAGATAAACGACAGAGGTAACTATTTCAACCATTTTTAGAGCTAAGGCACTAGCTTACTCAACTCAAAGAAGGCTCTCTCGTGTCACTTGATATTTATTTGGAAATCGATGGCTAGATTTGTTTTTTGGGGGGTTTTTAATAAAGTTGTTGGCAATGAAGGGGAGGAACACTGAGGGCTATGCAGTCAAAATTCTGAAAGTGAATGAAAACAATGATCAGCCGGTGAAACTCTCCAGAGGATAAAGGCTAAATGAGGTGATGAATCTGAGTTATATTTGAATTTAAGTAGAGTGTAGGAAGATAGAGAAAACAAATAACTACATCATAGCATTATTGAAATGAATTCTGAATTCGTTAAGAAGAAAATTACACAGTTTAAATTGCTTAAGCCAAGAGCATCACAAGATGAATTTTGGGCTTTTAACTCTCCAATTTAAACAGAAGAAAATGAAAATGGAATAAAAGACCACAGAAAATACATACAATGAAGGAAGACAAAACTCATATCACCACCATTATAATCTTTTCATAGAGACTTTAAAGCTTCTGCATATATATTCAATTCAACTTCAGAAAGTTACAATAGAGTTCGAAACAACCAAAAAGGTTCCCTTGCACTTCTGCCAACATTAATTCATTCAAATTTCCCAATATTTATACAATTCGATTACAATGGATGAACCTGAAACATTTCAGCTTCTAAAACTAATTATAATAATTTCAATTGACGGTCTCGGTATATGAACCAATTTACAATGATTAAACAAAAGGACATTTCAAAACAAGGGACAAATTTATCTGACTTCTCATCTTCCTTTATGACATCTGTCTTTCCCTGATCTTCTATCGAACTTGATGGTTTGGTGACATCTGGAGGTTACTTACTGGTTCCAGGAAAATTGCATTTCGTCTTGCCCAGCCGCACAATTTCCTTCCACTGTGAGTCAGAAGGAATCTCGTAATCCATCATCTCCTTTATCAAAATCTCCAGGTCAATGCACGTAGCGTAGGACATAGTCGGTAGCTCGATCTTCACTGTCTTGAACTAGTTTAAAATCTCGAAGTCTGTGGCCAAATATTCTACAAAACTGGGTCCCTTCAGGTTCTCTTCCATGCCTTCAAATTTTGAATGATCAATTCTTCACTGAGTGAGGAGAGAATTGTATTCTTCTTGATTGCATAATATACCTTTACCATCCCAAAATGGTGGGAGGCCCTTGATAAACAACTGTTCAAATGTATCCTTGTAAATTGTGCTCTATTTGCATAGCTTTGTTTTGAACCGATTTGAGCAAGTTGTGATTAGCGATGATCCTCCTAGCCCAAATGATCAAAGGAATTCTGTCCTTTACCCCAATAGTATGGAGATTGGCAGTGGGCACAAAATTCAGCAAATCAATAGCGTCCAGGGCCCATTCTGAGGGTTTCTTGGCTAATGTTTCATTAACAACAGTACACCTACTTCGGGCCATGGTAGCCACGTTGTCTTTTTCATTTATAAAATTCAGATAAACCCTGCACTTAGCAGCCTCTGCAGCAATAGCATCCCAGATCACATGTTTAGCTCCTTGTAGCAATGTTTTTCCTTTTAACCTTGTTTTAAGCTTGTTTACTCTCTCTTGCAAATCTTGATTCTCTCTTTGGAGTTGATCCATGTTCTCATCTTTTATTTTCATCTCTTGTTGCAGCTTTTCTATGACCTCTTTTAGGCTCTTGATCTCCCCTGTCTTTAAGCTTACCTAGGACATAGCTTGAACCAACCCATCATTGCTTGATCCAAATTCTGTATTGGAAGGTACAATAACAACCATATCTGATGTTTCTACCTATCCCTATAACCAATTTTCTTTTTCTTTTTCTAGTTGCAACACTTTAGCTTTGTAATTTAGTGCTTCTTGTGTTAAGAACCTGAATAGCTATGCAACTATAATCACCACAAATAATGAAGAAACCACACTTTATTATTACCAAACCCTTGAGGTAGGGAAACACCATAAAATGGATCCTATTATGGAAGGTATCCTCTCCTGTTCACTTGCCTCTTCGAGGGGGCATCCTCCTTTTGAGCTACTGCTCCAAATACAATAATTCTCTTCATGTCTCATTACATTGTTTGAACCCCTTTATATAGTGCTACCATAACCTAAGAACATTCTAGAGGAGGAATCTTCTAGAAGTAGAGCCTTCTAAGAAGTCCTCTTACATTTATTATATCTAATTACCCATTTATTATATCTAACTACCATAGTGGGCCTTATTTAATAATATAGTGGACCTAGTCCACCTTACATTGAATGGCCTCCACTATTATCACTATGGGCCCTCTGGGCTCCCCCACTAACTCTATAGTTACCTTACATTCTATCCCCCTTATGAAAGTGTTGTCCTCAATGCTTGACGTACAACCATATACCAGGGTCCCATGGATAAGTGTGGACCACAATGTTGAAGTAGACTAGAGAACCATGGTCCCATTGAGAAATGGAAGCCACCATGTTGAAGTAGTCCAACCACCATTGTAAACCATGGTCCCATGTCCAATTGCTCATGTGAACCCCACATGGAATATATCAGCACCCAATAACCAATTGAAAATGATGCTCCAAAGACTGACTCCTGTCATGTGGATCCAAATAAGAAGATCCATCCACATAGTGAAAAATGGTCATAGCAAAATCTGGAAGGAATAATATCACTATAGAATATGTAGGATGGACACTAGTAATAATCATTGGCTCCCAATTTATCACATTGATACTCTCTATAGAAGGTGGATTAGAGTTATCAAATAAAATATGAAAGTGGTTGTCATCCCAGAAATGACAACTATCCATATACCAATCATCGCAATCAACCTCCAAATCATACCAAACATATATTTCTTGATTATATTCATCCCTGATGTCTTCCATAAGAAATCTCTCCTGCATGCTATCCAATGAATCTTGAATACTACAAAAACTATCATTTAGGTAGATTGTGAGGCCATCCAATTTGTCATAATCACCACAAATATTGAATACAAAACAGATCCATAGAGAAAGATAGAAGAAACCACACTTTATTATTACCAAACCCTTGAGGTAGGGAAACACCATACAATGGATCCTATTATAGAAGGGATTCTCTCATGTTCACTTGCCTCTTCGAGGGGGCATCCTCCTATTGAGCTACTACTCCAAATACAATAATTCTCTTCATGTCTCATTACATTGCTTGAACCCCTTTATATAGTGCTACCATCACCTAAGAACATTCTAGAGGAGGAATCTTCTAGAAGTAGAACCTTCTAAGAAGTCCTCTTACATTTATTATATCTAATTACCCATTTATTATATCTAACTTCCATACTGGGCCTTATTTAATAATATAGTGGACCTAGTCCACCTTACATTGAATGGCCTCCACTATTATCACTATGGGCCCTCTAGACCCCCCCCACTACCTCTCTAGCTACCTTACATATTGTCTAAATGTCTCCTTCTCCTACTCTAGAGCAGCTAGCTCTGTTGTTTGTGGATTTTCTATGGAGGACATCTTCAACTTCTTCTTTAGGCTTTGGATCATCTTCTATTTCTCATCTAAAGAAGCCTTTACCCCTTGAGGGCCTTCAGATTCCAATCTTTTGACCTGTGTTTTCCAGGATTTGTTGGATTCTTTCTCCTGCTTCAATTAACCATCTAATTTGAGTGCATGTGTTATCAATCTTGAAACTCTCAGACTCAAACTTAGGTAGTCTGAATATAGCATGTCACTAGAATTCCTGTGAAACTTTAATTTGTTTGGGGCACCAATATTTTCATAATGCATCTTGATTTCAGACACTTTATTATGATTTTCTATTGCTATATTAAACGTCTTTATTTCCACATACCTGACTGAGAACAGGGAATCCTTATGCTGGGAGACAGGGATGATTTTAAGGATGGAAATTTATTTAAAAATGTAGAAACCTTGGTGAATCTTATTGATCCTTCATATGCCAACTATAAATTTTTGGTGATATTTTTATAAAAATATTCAAATTTCTAAGGATATTATATTGTTTGTATATAATTTTGGCGATTTTTAAGGTAAAATAATTTTATCCTATAGAATTTGGGCGAATTTTTTTTAGAATAGCGAATTTTTTTTGGGCAAAAACCATGGAAAATTAGCCCATGAGCGAAATTTAGCCCCTAAAATCATCTCTGCTGGGAGATCTTCTCCACTTCAGGCAAAAATTCTCTTATTTCACTATTTTCCATACTTCCCTTCACAACATACTAGTTCATTAAGTCCTCTTTGGATTGGTAGACTTCCCCAAGTGTCTTGCTAAATACATGTTTCTTGCTACTGAAAACCCTTGAACTACTTTCAATTTGTGGCATGCTTCCTATACTATCCCCTTTGTTCTTGGTTGCACCTTCCACCATCTCCATGCTCATTTTCTCGTTAGGTTCTTCTCCATCCAGGTCCACTATCTGCACAGATGGCATGGCTTTCATTTTCTTGAGAACATTTTGCTGAATACTGGCACCCAATTCCTCTGAATTGCTCCTCTTATTATAAACACTCATCTTGGAGCTTTAATAATCAACCTTGGAGAAGTTTTTTGTATCTGGACCTGCTGAGGGGAAGACTCTATTTGTTTTGTCTGATCATGTTGCAAAGTGACCTCCATACCTGCACAAGTTTCCATATTAGCCAGTCTATCAAATCCTTCAACATGCTCATGCTCGTAGGGGCCTTGTCTGCTCATCAGTATTCTCTTTGATATGATCTGATGTGGGTCATATTTCCTCACTTGCAACTATGTAAACCCGAATTCACTGAGTTTGGCTTGGACCTGAGGTAAACCAGACATGTTCTTTACCACAAAGGGCCCTATCATGAAAGTAAATTTTAAGTTATATGCCTTGTGCATTTTCAGAAAATGCTCTGTCTTTGAAATGATCCTTTGTCTGATGAACTCTAAAGAAAAGACTCTGGGAGTCAAAAAGACTAGTAAAAGGTAAGGTCCTTATTGATAACCATATACCCAAATCATAGTATATTGTATGAACAACATCCAATCTCCCACCCTTCTTTCTGGATTTGTTTGCAAAGAGATTTTCATTTCTTCCAAAACCCTTGGTAGTTTTGTGCTGAAGATGAGACTATAAACCTTAGACATGATCTTGTTTATGAAAATAAGCATGGTGATCCTTTTGCATTCATTTGAGATAAATGAAGCCTCGGGGAATTTGGTCTTATTCAATTCCAGGAACATTCTCAAAAAATGCATGTAGTACCTGAAGTGTCTCAGTGAATTGAAATTTACTAGTTGTTGGTGCATATTTTCAGCAATAAACTTTTCAAAACTTATACAAACTGACTGACTAGAATCTGACATAAAAAAGGTCAATAGGAAACCCAACATGACTTCTACTACAAACTTGTCATTATCCAATCCTAAAATTTGACTAAGCAGGGAATGAGCCCACTAGACCTCAATAATCATGATGCTTACATTGATAGGAAAAGACAGGCTCTCAGAATGGTGTTCAGGTTTAACAATGGTTTGCAGAAACATGCTTTTACTTCTAAGGGACATTCTTTGTAGGCTGTAATCATTTTCTCTTCCTCGAAGGGATCTGATACTGTGGGGGAAGATTCTGGTATACTGAGGGTGTGTCAAATTGACAGTCTATCTACTTTGCATAAGGACTCTAACCCTAAATTATTTAAAATGACCTTTTCTTCCTGCGAATATTATTCGACGTACCATCTTACAAACTCTGGGAAAGGGAAAACGAATTCTATGACATAAGGGGTAATGGAATCCCGGGCTGCTTCGAGGAAAGGTATCTGTTTTCCAACATTGTCTAGCAGATTAGATTTGGACACGAAAATGGTTGAGACTATTAATTCTGTGTCAAATACATCGGAGTCCCTATCACTTAAGGCTCTTAGCAATATTAATGATGCATACCTTGGGAAAAAGGATCTTAGCAACAATTATTAGGCATTTATCATATAATTGGTATGGTTGAATGAGAAAAAGAGATGGTGAAAAAGGTACATTTATGGGTCCTAACATGCTCCCCAACTGAAAGCATTGCATGTCCTCATGAAAACCTCATTCCAACCTTACTCTGAGTTTGAGTTAAGGAGGTGACTCCTCCAGTGAAAAATTTCTAAGACAATCACTATGTACCAGTATTGGAAAAACCTGTGTGTACCCCCAACATCTACTATTTTCAAAAATCTGTCTGAGTTTCTTTGTCTTCAATAATAGAAGAAGTCTAAGTTGTTGGAGTTATCGTTGGTAAGTGTAATAGATGTGTTTTCTTTAAAGTTGTTGGTAAACCAACAACTACTTTATGACGTTGAGATCTCCTCTCGCTTACTAGTTTTTGTGGCATTGTAAGGTCACATTCTGTTTTTACTGAGAAATTGGCTGGTTCCTCAGCCTGTCAAAGGCCCAATTAGACTCTGCAACATTTGGAGTGGAATGGTTCTCCAGATCTTGCAATCTGGTCAAATTATCGATGAGCTTTTGTGTTTTCTAGTGAATTCTCTTCCTTCAGTTAAGACAATTTTTTCAGTAATTTCTCTTAGGTGGGGAAGGTACAAGAGATGAAAGCCAGTATAAACCAACTTGACGAAGATAGGACAAGAGTTTTAACTATTGGGAAGGGGTTAAGCTTGGGATAACCCACTACTCAAACATGCAAACAACAATCCTATGCCAAAGGGCTTAGTAATAATACTTTAAACGAAAGAGCATCCAACTGTTGTCTGAGAAAGCTACTTAACAGAAAGAAGACACATATATGATCAAGATCAGGGTAAGCAAAATAATTCATTTACTGAGACATTCATCACATAGCTGAGGTAAAACTACTTAGCATAGAGAAAGAAACACAACTATAATCAATGTCATGGCAAACAAAATAATTCATCTACTAAGACATTCATCACATAAAAGCACAATGATTTACTTTCATCATTTAAAGCAAGGAACATTAAAACATTGCACCAGATAACTTGGCAATAGAATTAATTTCTCTTACTCATTTACTGCAACATTCATGGAACATGAAAGGAAGTAATTCTTCTCCAACTCCAATCAAATACATCTGATGAAAAATAGCTCGTCTCTAGTCCATAAGGACTTCTTAATTCGTAGCAGTCTCAAAATAATTTTCAACAACCAAAAGAAAAGAGTTCTTACAACAACCATCAACCTCTTGACCATCGATAGATGTTCCTATTTATAATATAAAGTATTAACAATAATTAACGGTAAAATACAATTTGAGCTAATCAAGAATCGCCACGTGGCGTCATTATCTAATAGTATTTCAACAGTCCACCTGAGTTGTTTCTTGGAAAGGGTGGACTCTTTCATAATAATACCATCTCATAAAGAGTTCTTCATAGGTGTTGGCCCATGGAAATCTGTGTTGTTCCATCGAAGCTGCATAGATTCCCCTGATGTCTGCCATGTGCACCCGATATTTTGCAAGGCTGAAGTTCAACTTCTGAAGTATGGCTCTGGCTTTGATTGGATGTCTTACGAATGGTTGTACTTGCCCAAGCTTTGCATCGGTGACCTTTGCACATTCTTCAGCCCATGACGCATCCTATTCGGTGCGTAGCTTGATTATTTCGTTTAGGTCGATAAACATATCGGGGGTACCATACTCAGGGAGTCTGATGTCTTTCATTATATTCTTGATTTTATCCCAGTGCTTTTGACATCTGGCCCATTTTTCTTGGATTTCTTCATGTGGGATTTGAAACATTTTGGCCCAGTATTCGGTTGATCACTTCATTCGATTGAGACTTCTTTTACTTACTAGTCGAATGACGTGGTCTTCCTTTTCTTGGCCTTTCTATACTGCCTCAATAAACTCGAGCCTATCCACTGCCTGTTGTGCCTTCTCATGCCATCACTCCATTTCCTTACACGTCGCGAGTGCCATGAGAGTTTCTTCCTGGAATTCAGCTATATTCGAGATTAACAACTATCTTTCCTTCTTGAACTCATCATAAACTTTACCAAACTCATATTTTAAATGCACAGTTGTCTATGTAGCACCCTTATAGTAATCGGTAAGATGGCGCAAGTGTTCAAGCTCCTTCTGGGCGGCGACAAGATCCTTTTCATCTCTCTTGGCTCTGTCCTGGGAAACCTCTGAGAGGGATTTTCCCACACCAATCGGCTCAGACGTATGAGCATCTACTGTATCGATTAACTTCTCCTCTGTGATGACTATGATGGACTGATCCAGGTTTATTCTTCTCTTCTTTGCAATCTTCTGAATGATAGACTTTCTGTTTTGATCATAGGAGATCGTATAGAGGTTTGTGACCTCATCTACCGGGTCTGGTATCTACTGATCAACCCATGTGAGATTGTTTCCCAAGCTTCCCGCAGTGTAAATTTGTTCGAGAATGGGCTCTCGAACTTCTTCGTTCTGCCTTGTAGATCCAACTTCTATTTGTTGCTAACTGAGGATCTGAATATTAGGCAGGATATAGGTGTCTTGTATGGACTTGTCACTTAATTGGTCATCAATCGTGGAATTGTCGATTTCCTTTTGCAGAGGCTCGTCACTTGGGCTTACATCTATTTTTGGTTCATCGGACTTTCCTGTGTGGATATTACCTTTCTCTTTAGCTTCCTTTTGTGGGATTCCTTGGTCCTGAACCCCGGGCCCAGCAGAAGAGACCTTTTCAGGACTTGGGGAAAAGGTATTTTCAGGACCTTCTTCTTCTTGGATGCACACCGAGGTGCCATGAGAAGGCTTTGTGCTCTCATCATCGCTGTATATATGTATTAGCATGTTGAAGGGGTTGGGCGCTTGTGTTTCTATCGACACCCGACCCGTCTCTAGTTGAGTTGTTCCTTCTCCCGAGAGATCAATTGGCGATATTGTAGACTCGGGATTACCCGACCCATTTGTTCCATCGATGGTTGTGAGACCAAGATTGCTAGGTTTTGTCGAAACTCTCTAGACGGTAACTAAAATTTCAGGACTTATGGTAGGATGCGAGTTATCCTGCATCTGTTTCATTAGTATCTGACACTACTGGTATAAAAGTGTGCCACTTTCTTGAGCTATTTGATCTTCAAGGAAAAATCTGATTTGTATCAGGGATCCCTGATGAGTCTCTGTGACCTCAATGTCTTCTTGGGGGTTATTTGTTTCTTCCTCTAATTCATATGCTACTGCTGCTTCAGGGTGTCAGCCAACTCTTTGAATTTCTTGCTCCAATAGCGTGGCCTGCTCTTCATAGCTCAAAGCTCTAAACCTGGATCCTCTAGGATCGACCTTCCTGGCTGCCACCATATCCCAGTCTTGAGCATTCTCGGTGAATATTTCATCCTCAAACCGATCATGGGCATAAGGCCAGTATGATGATACCTGTGACGTGTGTTGTAGGACCAATCCCTTGGGATCGCATTTGCGAAATTGACCAGTTTGGAACCAAAATTCCAATTGACCTAGCCCAAGTTGTTTAGCATGCGAGGTGTCTTTGACCATGCAGAAGCCGATATGGAATCCATACAGTATGAAATCCCACTTCTTGTCTTTCACTAAAGTTACATTGTATCCTTCTATGATGGTTTGATAGCATAATTCTCCTAACACTAGCCGGTCAGGAACATGAAGGGGTAATAAATGTGGCGCCCCTATGGCACCGAAAACCCTGATGTAGGTTTCTCATTCGTTTATATACCAGTGACCAATTTTGACTATGACCTTCTTTTTGTTGTCTGATAATCTAGGGAATTCTCTCTTAAAGAGTAAGAAGTAAATGGGCATAATAAAATGATCACAGATAACAACATAGGATTTCTTGTACCTATTTTCCCACAAGATGTTGTAGTATACATGGACTGTGAGCTCCGAAGGGTTCCAATTCAAGTTCATCCCAGCAAAAACGTTCCTGGCATAGATGACGTCGAGTAGATACGAAGCCATGTAGAAGGAAGGAGTATCTCCTTCCTTTGGTGCCTAAGCTTGTTTTATGCATGTGCTCAACTATTTGAAGATGATAGCACTCCAATTGAAACCGATACTCGAAATGGCGACTATAAAAGCCAGAGGCATCCAAGCTTCCGAAAATCAGGAGCATTCTTTTTCCCCATGTAATCTACAGAGAAGGGCCATGAGATAGGCATATGGTTCCCTGAGATTGACCGTCGGGTACCAGACAGAAGTTCGGTTCATGAATTTCTTGTCTTCCCTCCACCAGGACTCCAAGATTTTGCTAGTGTCATGAGAGGCATAGAAACTCACCATGAAATCAGTGCTCAAATTTTCTCCAGACTCATTGAGTTTGTAGTATTTTTGAACTTCTGATGGCAGCAAAACCCTGACACATTCGCCATTGTCATCACTAATCGAACATTTATGTGCATCGGTGTGATCAATGAGCCAATTTAAGAGCTCGATGCATGAGAAAACCAGATATCGGCTTGCCACCATGTGCCGATAAGCCCTACGAATGTTTTGGAGGACCTCATCAATGAGCTTCCTTGTATCAGGGTCACTGTGCAGAGTATATTCTAGGGGCTCTTTTTTCTTGATGTTTTTGAAAAATTCTTCCCAACGAGGAAAATTCATCTTTGCTCCAATGCTTTCCTCTGTATCCTTGAAAGATGGGGGTTGGACAAACAACTCCTTGGTGATTTCCTTGTTGATGAATACCAGCTTAGGAGTGAAATCTAATTGTCTTGCAACCGCTGGGGAGGATCCTTCTTCTATTTTCGATTCTTGCAGCTTTGGTGCCTGTGGTGATTTCTTGGTGGATGTCTTTTTTGGAGGCATTGTACCTACAGTCAAAACCCCCTTTAAACACATATAGAGAAACATCATATGAGGACATATAAAAATGAAATGTAAATCCATAAGTGAACCGATACCTATAATGCTTACTAAGAAAACTATTTAATACTCACTGGACTTCGGATGCTTCGTCTCGACTGGTGGCTTTGTTCTCCTGTTGGTTATGAATTCCTTGCTGCGTAGAGTGGGATCACACAAAAAGGACTTGAAAGAATATAATTGGGAGATACCACCAGTCATATCAATTAGTTAATATGGGTGATAAATGAAGATTTCAAAATATAACGCCATCAGATTTTTGCCACTGAGACTTAACTGGTTGATGGCGGAGGCACGGATAGAGATGCATTGTATCAGTGAGTTTAACGGTTCTCTTTTGATTCATGCACAAGCTAGTAACTAATGCACGATCTATGAATTAAATAATGCTTTGAATGCAGAGTACTTGACATAGCTAGGGGTTAAATGTCACGTCACATATTAGCTTCATAAAAATTGGGGATCGACTACTATTTTAGATTGTTTATCAATGTTGTTATTTTCTTGATAAAACTCCTGATACCGATGATGTTTTAGGCATCCGCAGTCGGCGGTGGAAATCCTCTTTTGTATGATTCTTATGATTACACTTCTCTATCAAAGGCGAAAGGACCGACGTTCGATGAAATATTTTTGGAGACTATATGCGTAAAAGAGATACTCTTATCGGTCGACACCGAAGAATGTCGACACTCGCCTGCTTTGAATTCCCATACTATTTTTTCTACCTTAATCTTTCACCGATGCCGAACTTCTCAAGTAAGCCGAGAGAAATCTAGGTCGCTAGTTCCTTGATCAGTTGTGGTGTTTGTCAAGATGGTTCTTAATGCTCAAGAGAAACTCAGATATGAAACATATCAGATAAGAAGGTTATCAGGCTCAAACCATGGTGAAAACAATCGAAGGTAGAAGACAAGGTGGTACCCAAAAGGAAGTGGTCACAAAATTTTTAGGGTGTGTTGAGCACTCAACAAATGGCGATTCATTGGGCGAACGCAGAATCTCTGTCCCATAAAAAAGATATCTCCGGTCCTTCTTTTATTCGTTCCAACTAGAAATATAAATGCATTATATATATATATATATATTATTGTGTTGTTATTATTGGAAGTACTTCTTTAGGGCTTGGTCGTTTACCGAGAGGGCGTCAAGTTCCCCTCTTAGATTTTGCAAATGATAAGTACCTACCTCGATCTTCTCAGCCACCTGAAAAGGCCCAAGCCATAGGCTCTGAAACTCAGAGTGCTTCCCTTTGGGTTCATTTACGTTATCCCACTTTAGAACTAAGTCTCCTACTTGAAAATTATTTTCTTTATCCTTATGCTTATCAAACCATCTTTTCACTATATCCTGATGGGATAAAAATTTAGAATTATCCCTTTCCCTTTGTTCCTCCAGCATGAGAAGAGTGTTGATTCTTTTTTTCATGGTCGAGGATTTATCATCGCTAGAATCTTGGGCCAATTGGAGAGATGGAAGATAAATCCCATTCGGGAGAATGACTTCTTGTTCGTAGACTAGGAAGTGCGGGGAATTCCCTATAGCCTCTTTGGGGTGACCCTGTTAGCCCATAGGGAATTATGGAGTTGATTATGCCAATTTCTATGGTTATCCACAACCGTCTTCTTTAGTATCCTCACCAGATTCTTATTGGTTGAATTTTCCACACCGTTTCCCTGAGGGTAATAATTTGCAAGGTTCTTGATTATGATTCCTTTGTCTAGAGAGAACTCTGTCAATAGGGTAGAGGAGAAGTAGGCTGGATTATCAAAGACCAGAATGGAAGGAATGACAAACCTTGTAATTATTTGTTGTTCTATAAATTGGATGACTATTTTCTCATTTACATGGGTCAGAGGGATGGCCTTTGCCCACTTTGTGAAATAGTCGCTAGCAGTAAGAATATACTTGTGCAATTTCGAAGAATTGGGCGTAATTTATTCTATGATATCCATCCCCCACTGCTCAAATGGTCTAGAAAGGGTTACAGGATGAAGTGGGATTGTTGCCCTTCTCTCCTTGCCAACACTTATTTAACAAGTCTTACAATTCCTGGCATAAGCATGAGTGTCTTTGAACAAAGTGGGCCAGTAATAGCCGGCTCTCAGAACCTTATGAGCGGTGGTGTTTCCTACAAAATGTCCCCCAGCGGAGTCGTCGTGGAGTTATTTTAGCACTTTATCAGTGTCTTCACGTTCGAGAAATCTCAATAATACCCCATCATAGTTGATCCAGAAGAATTCCAAATTTATGAGGCGATATTGTGTGGATTTTAGTCGGAGGTCTCTCCTTTCTCTGGGGTTGAGGTTTTCGGGATAGGTCCCATGATGTAATAGATGAGCCAAATCCTTGTACCAGGAGTCCGGTCTGTTAGAAAAAACAGGACCGCGGAGCAATAAAATAAAACAAATGCAGAAACAAAACACAAAAGACACAAAATAAAAGAGAGACACAGATTTACGGGGTTCAACCAGTGTGGGCTACGTCCACCAGAGAAATTGCCAGGTCCTTCCTTTATTATTATCCAGCAAATGAAGGGATACAACCTACAACAAAACCTGTTGTAACTTCCTCTTATTTCTCTCACAGTCTCCTCTCTCATAATACAATATTCACCATCAGCCATAGTCACAATACATTTCCCTCATAAAACAGGGTTGCCTTCTAGGGAAAAAAACCCTAACATAATCTCTACCGTTAGATCTGCGACCTTATAATGAATGGTCCAGATTTACAATGAAATTACAATATACTTTTATAAGGCAATTTTTTCTTCGGGGGCTTCGCCCCCGAACCCCTGCTTGCCCCAAGACCCCCCAACCGGGGGAATAGGCCCTCCGGATCCCGCAAAGGGGGTACCCCCCCTTTGCACTCCCCCGCGTGGAAGAGTGTACATACTTTTCGGGTGTAAATACTTCATGGGGTATAAACACGGCTGAAAGGAATGGCCTCTGAATCAGGAAGATAATCATGCTCCACAACCAACAATCTCCCACTTGGAGACTGACCTCAACAACTCCACCGCTGCTATATATACTGGACTCTGAACCTTCTTGGACCTGGAAAATTTCTCATCTTCATCTTCATTCTTGAAGACCAACTGAAACTGAGCAAGAACTCAGTTTCTCCCTGGTTACTTCCTTTGTTAACACGTCTGCACGATTCTGGCTAGTGTGTATCTTTTCCATCTTCAATTGTCCATCTTCCAAGGTGGATCATATGAAGTGGTACCTCAACTGTATATGCTTAGTCTTTGAATGGAAGGCTGATTTATTTGTAAGGTGAATGGCACTCCGACTGTCACAATACAACTTGTTGTTCTCCTGCTTCTTTCCCAATTCCTCCATAAACCTTTGTAACCAAATCATCTCTTTACTAGCATCTGTAGCAGCAACATACTCTGCCTCTGTTGTTGAAAGTGCAACAACCTTTTACAGTTTTGAAATCCAACTTATTGTTGTTCCACCTATAGTAAAAACATAACCTGTGGTGCTCCTCCTGCTGTCTTTATCACATGCCATATCTGAATCAACATATCCCTGTAGAAAAGTGTTTGAACCTCCAAAACACAATGCATGTGTAGTAGTACCTCTCAAATACCCGAGAATCCACTTTACTGCCTCCCAATGTTCTTTACCTGGATTGTTCATATACCTGCTCACAACTCCCACTGCATGTGCAATATATGGTCTTGTGCAAACCATTGCATACATCAAGCTGCCAACTGCTCATGAATATGGAACCCTGGACATGTATTATATCTCCTCCTGCGTCTTGGGACACATTTCCTTAGTTAATTTAAAATACTGGCCAAAGGTGTACTAACTGGTTTTGCATTCTGCATTCTAAACCTCTCCAACACCTTCTTTGTGTAATCACCCTGAGACAATGTCAATTTGCAATTTTTCCTGTCTCTTGTTATTCTCATAACAAGGATTTTCTTTGCAGCACCCAAATCCTTCATTGCAAATGAATTGGATAATTTCTTCTTGAGCACATTTATATCCTGCATATTAGACCCTGCAACAAGCATGTCATCTACATACAATAGAAAGATAATAAAGCTTCCATTT
>ML796172.1:977221-990548 GCA_009831015.1 Picea engelmannii
GACATCTTCATATTAAATAATCTCTTCATTAGAAATACCTTATTCGACGCTGAGGGTTTTTCATACAATTTGGCCAATGCGTCCATCAAACCCTTCGTTGTCTTTTCTTTCGAAATATTGAAAGCCACCGACGCTGCCAGGCTTAGCCGTATCGTTCCTAGAGCCTTTCTGTCAAGAATCTCTCATTCTTCATCCTTCATGGCCGTCGGCTTCTTTTCTAATCCGCTCAATGGTAGGAATAGATCCTTCTGATATAAATAGTCTTCCATCTGCATCTTCCATAACTGGTAGTTTTGGTTGTTAAATTTCTCGACCCTAAACTTTCCATCTTCTGACATTTCTCCCACTCGAACCAGGAACCCTCTTTTCCTGCGAGTTACCTTACGCTCTGATACCAGTTGTTAGAAAAAACAGGACCACGGAGCAATAAAATAAAACAAATGCAGAAACAAAACATAGAAGACACACAATACAAGAGAGACACAGATTTACGTGGTTCACCCAGTGTGGGCTATGTCCACCAGAGAAATTGCCAGGTCCTTCCTTTATTATTATCCAGCAAATGAAGGGATACAACCTACAACAAAACCTGTTGTAACTTCCTCTTCTTTCTCTCACAGTCTCCTCTCTCAGAATACAATATTCACCATCAAACATAGTCACAATACATTTCCCTCATAAAAGAGGGTTTCCTTCTAGGGCAAAAAAACCTAACATAATCTCTACCGTTAGATCTACGACCTTATAATGAACGGTCCAGATTTACAATGAAATTACAATATACTTTTATAAGGCAAGTTTTTCTTCAGGGGCTTCGCCCCCGAACCCCCACTTTCCCCCAGACCCCCCAGCCGGGGGGATAGGCCCTCCGGACCCCGCAGAGGGGGTACCCCCCCCTCTGCACTCCCCCGCATGGAAGAGTGTACATACTTCTGGGGTGTAAATACTTCATGGGGTATAAACACGGCTGAAAGGAAGGAGCTCTGAATCAAGAAGATAATCATGCTACACAACCAACACGGTCCCGACGAAATGTAGGTTGCTTCACCACACCATAGTGCTATTTCATTATCCCACCATGGATCTTGGTTTGCTTGATCTTAAGCTTCAACTGTGAGCTTGGACAAGCCTTTTCCTTTTACCAACTTGGCGGGTTTTATATCTAGATCAAATTCATGGAACTACCGCCATCCAATTCCCTCTTCTTTCTCCCATTTCTTGTTGGGTAAACAAGGATTGGACTGTAGGGTGTGGCACAATCACCTTAGTGTGGTTCTTGAGGATGTACGACCTAAAATTTTGTACTTCTTTATAGACCGCGTAGGCCTTCTTATCTATGGTAGGGTAATTGAGCTCAGCTCCTTGAAGGTTGGTGCTCATGAATGACACCAGGGCTTCATTGTTGTCATCATCCTTCTGAGTCAAAACTGTAGCTAGCGATTGGTCAGAGGCAAAAGTATAAAGGTTAAAGTCTCTATTGAAATTGGGACTTTGCAATACCGGGCCCCGAGATATGGAAGCTTTGATATTTTTGAAAGCGTCTTTTCGTTCATCATCCCACTTAAACTCATAATCTTTGCGAATCATTTTTTGTAAGGGTTTGATGATTTCGGCAAAGTCGGGGGTGAATTTCCTTACAAAATTAATTTGCCCGAAAAAATACTGCATAGCCTTCTTGTTATGGGGTAGCGGGGGTTGAGCTATGGATTTAATCCTTTTGGGGTCTACGCGAATTCCCGCTTGAGATATAATATGACCCAACAACTTACCTTCTTCAACACTGAAGATATTTTTCTTAGGATTGAGTGATATACCATATTTTCAACATCTTTCAAAAATATTAGTTAAGTGTTGGATGTGTTCCTCTCTATTCTTCGAATACACCATTATGTACTTACCTATAAGTCCCCAAAATGCCATGTCCATTGCCCTTAGGTCGCTCCTATGTTAATCAAGCCGAAAGGCATGCATTTATAAGCGAAGGTTCCCCATTTTGTCCGGAAGGTAGTTTTTAATCGGTCTTCCTCTGAAACCAACACTTGGTTGTATCTTGAGAAACTGTCTAAGATGGAGAAAATTTCCGAGCCCGACACGGTCTGTAGGAGTTGCTCCATCGGCGGAATGGGATAATTGTCCTTTTCTGAAGCTCTGTTGAGATTCTGAAATTCTACGCATAATTCTATTTCTCCTGACTTTTTTTTTACTGGAACAAGGTTCGCTACCTAGGCAGAATGTCTAACTTGGAAAATTATCTTCACATCTAAAAGCTTCCTTAACTCTTGATACATTAGGGGTTCCAAGGATGGGTGGTACTTTCAGAGCTTCTATTTAAAAGGTTTGACTTTGGGTTTCAATGGGATGGTGTGTTGAATGATGCAGGTATCATACGTTTTCAAATCTTTATAGGACCAGGAAAACACATCCTGGTATTGTTTGAATAATTTGAGGTAGGCTTTTCTCTCCTCTTTAGATATCATTTTGCTAAGATTTACATGCTTTGGGTTGTCTAGGGTTCCAAGATTTATGGTTTCGTGGAGGGGGCATGAGCTACCAGTCTTTTCATTTTTAGGTCCTTTGAAATGTTCCTTTAGATCAAACAAATTCTCTATATTTTCTATCCCTTTTGGAATTGTGTGAGCCTTTGGTTTATCCACGCGTTGACCCTCCCGAGGAATGGTTTCCATTAGCTACTCTTGGAACTCTTCATCATCAATAGCAAGGTGTTTGAAGTCGTCTTGATTAGTCAAGAAGCTTATGATCTGTTCATCCCCCTCAAAGACTTTCCAACTAGAGATATTATTAGGTATCGATGGCTTGTAGAGAAGTTCTACAGTGAATCAGGAGGCTTTGTAATCTTGTAAAGGAAAGAGTCTTGAGGCAGCAGTGGCTAAGAAGTCAAAAAGGATTTTCTTCACTCTGGGGATCACAGTGATATTGAAAGCTTCAAATTGTTCTATCAACCTCTACACCTCCTGTTGGTAGTTCTTAATATGAGGGGAGTTGCAGTGTATAGTGTTTCTCACATGTCTAATAATGTTTTCTGAGTCTTTGAACACCTTTAATTCCTTGACATTAAGATTGATGGATTTCTTTAATCCTTGTACCAAGGCTTCATACTTGAGAGTGTTGTTGGTGCACTCGAATTCTAGTCTACAAGACAAGAAATGGAATTTACCCTTTTGATCAATGGGGATGCACCCTACTCCCGAACCCTCTTGTGACCTAGATCCATCAAAATAAAGGGTCCAAATTTACGAGAGATGATTTCCATTCCAATCAGTGTTCCACTCTTCGATCTTTTCTTTCAGAAGACCTAACACTAGGTCTTGACAAAAGATAGAATCTTCCCTTCGCATCGGGAATTCTTCTTGAAATATCATCTCAGATATTTGGGTAAGAAAAACATCGGATAGGAGAGGAGCAAAATTGCCAAAGTGAGAATCACAAGAATAATTCCCTAGTATGGGAAAGTCGGTAGAGGTTGGTTTGTTCAGGGTTTCTAGGTCAGTGACCGTATGTTTCAGGTATCTTTCCTTATCAACTCTAATCATGTTCTTGTATCCCTTCAATGGTATCCAAAGGTGTGCCCAGTCTGTGTTGAAGTATCTGTTTAGTTTTCTGGACCAATCTTGGGTTAATAATAGCCCATATGCCTTAGGGATATCCACCACAATGATGTCAATCACCTACATGAAATTAGGATGAGTGGCTACCTTGATCATCACATCTTTGAGTTCTCCTAATACTTTGAATTGGGTCATGTCTAGTTGTATGACATTCTTATCACGTTATAGAGGGACAACACCTAATTTTTTACAAACGACCACGAGCATGGCATTGGAAGATTCCCCGTAATCTACCAGATAGTTGTGGAGATTCCTATTGAAGACTTCGAATGTTAAAAGGAAAGGTGGTACAAAATTCCTCTCCTTCCTACCTTCTGAGTAGGTCTTTATCATTGGGTTGCTTTCCAAACCCATAGAGGGTGGATTCTTCTCCTAACCATCGTTGGTGGTCGGGTTTTCTACCGAACTTAGAGCTTGCAACATAAGGTCTTTCTGTTGAGGGATTCTACATATGTCCATAACCGATACATTGGATTTTAGATTCTTCAAATCTTCTACTACATTGTAATCTAATTTAGGAGAATCATGAGTATGGATACTTATAGGCTTTTTACAGGGAGTGAAAGTCGTTTTCGGGCGATCGAGAGTTAATTTACTTTGTGAAGAACAGGTGGCATTGGCATCTTTTGGGTCGGGTTGACCCTTACTACATGTCTGTATTGTCGATATCTCTGTGGGTGGTGCCTAAGGTTTAAACAGATCATCCGAAGACATGATCACGTCAGGATCCCATATCAGCATGGCCATGTCTTGCGGTGGGTCAGCCTACTCCTAATCGACAATGTTAAAGGCCAAATTGCTGGATGGTTCGGTCAAAGAGACTTTGCCCATAAAATGATTGGCCATTAAATTCATGACGTGGACCCACTGAGGACATTCCCTTTCTAAGTGGTTCTCTTGGTGGTACGTACAGAAAGAATTAGACACGAGATTCCCTAAGTCAATTTTTAGGTTGGGTGGGGGAGGTTCAATTGCTTTGAAAGGATGGTTTCTTTTAAAGAAAGGCTTATAGGGTCTTTGGCCTTGGTTTCCCTCACCTGCATTTCTTTTCATATCCATAATCTCATTTGATAGTTTCTTGACCATGCGTTGAAGGTCTTCTATATCTCCATTACCCTTATCGGGAGTTGATTCATCCGGCTTCCCCGGTGGTATAGTCAAGAGGATTCCTCTCTTGGGAGAGGGTTGGCTCTCTTTTCTCGCTAGATATGCCTGGCCTTCTTTACACCCTTTGGCCTCTTAAAAATTCTCCGTGAGGGTTTGCTTAGAGGCTCTTTTAATGAACATGGAAATAGAGGCCGGAAGTGCGTTGGCATAGACCTCAATTTGCAAATCTTGAGCCAGCTTCGCCGCGGGTTGAAATTTGTTTAGGATAGTCGTGAATATTTGATTGAAATCTTTGACCCTTTCCTTTGGGGTCATGGTAGCAGTGAATAATTTGGCCTTAAGGGCTCCCGTGGTATTTTCTTTGGAAAAATTGATTAGGAAGTCCTTTTGGAACTTAGTATAGCTAGTTATGGATCCTAGTGGCAAGTTAAATACCAAGTGGAAGCTGAGTTCGCAAACGTGTAGGGGAAACGGCTGCATACCACGTCTTCATGTTGAACATTCATAAGACTGTTTGTGAGTATGAACTTCTTGATATGATCTTTGGGCAATCCTAAGGTTTTAGGATCATACTTGGGGAGAAACTTTTCTAGGTGCCAAGGGAGATTGTGTATTCATCCAGGGATGACCATGGCGTTCCCGGCCAACCAGGGTTGGTTGTCTTGAAGGGGAACTTCCCTCTCCTCCTCTCGACCATTGTTCTCTTCCATATCTTCAGAGTCAGATTCAGGCTCTTCCTCTTCTGAAAGATCATTAGGTTCGGAGATGTCGTCGGCTAGCATCTCGGGTATGAGGTCAAGAGGTTCTTAGATCTCGGTAATCGTGAAGTGTATTAAGTCTTCGATGAAGTGTACGAAAAATTCATTGGGAGTGTTGATTACTAGTCTGATTTGTTGTTTTCTTCAAGGGAGGATGGGGGTGAAGGGCAACGCGTCGATTTTTTGGGTGTAGGCTCTAGTAATCCTTCTAAACTGATTTAGTTCCTCGTGAGGGAGGGCATAAGGTATTTCAGGGTGAAAATGTCCTTCCTTGGAGTGGGGTCAGTTATCCACTTTAGGAGTTCTCGGTAAAGGTGGGTTGTCTGTTGGATGACTAGCCATGCATGTGGGGGAATTATGAATCTATAGGTTGTTCGAAAAATCATATAACTTACATATTCAACCATTCATTCTCAGGTCCTCCTTCTAGCGCCATTTCTGTTGACGAGGCTTAAATCCCCTGATTCAACAACAGGAACCAAACCCACCACTGAGGCTCAATTAGACTCTGCAACATTTGGAGTGGAATGGTTCTCCAGATCTTGCAATCTGGCCAAATTATCGATCAACTTTTGTGTTTTATGGTGAATTCTCTTCCTTCGGTTAAGACAATATTTTCAGTAATTTTTCTTAGGTGGGGAAGGTACAAGAGATGCAAGACAGTATAAACCAACTTGATGAAGATAGGACAAGAGTTTTAACTATTGGGAAGGGGTCGAGCTTGGAATAACCCGCTACTCGAACATCCAGACAATGATCCTATGCCAAAGGGATTAGTAATAATACTTTAACTGAAAGAGCATCCAACTTTTGTATGAGAAATCTACTTAATAGAAATAAGATGCATATATGATCAAGATCAGGGTAGTCAAAATAATTCATCTACCGAGACATTCATAACATAGCTGAGGTAAAACTAGTTAGCATAGAGAAAGAAACACAATTGTAATCAATGTCATGGTAAGCAAAATAGTTCATCTACCAAGACATTCATCACATAGAAGCACAATGATTTATATTCATCATTTAAAGAAAGGAACATTAAAACATTGCACCAGATAACTTAACAACATAATTAATTGCTCTTACTCATTTACTACAACATTCATGGAACAGGAAAGGAAGTAATTCTTCTCCAACTCCAATCACATACATCTGATGAAAAATAGCTTGTCTCTGGTCTAGAAAGACTTCTTAATTCGTAGTAGTCTCCAAATAATTATCAACAACCAAAAGAAAAGAGTTCTTACAAAAACCATCAACCTCTTGACCATCAGTTGATGTTCCTATTTATAATATAAAGTCTTAACAGTAATTAACGGTAAAATGCAATTTGAGCTAATCAAGAATCGCCATGTGGTGTCATTATCTAACAGTATTTCAACAGTCCACCCGAGTTGTTTCTTGGAAAGGGTGGACTCTTTCATAATCAAACCATCTCATAAAGAGTTCTTCATAGGTGTTGGCCCATGGAAACCTGTGTTGTTCCATCAGAGCTGCATAGATTCCCTTGATGTCTGTCACGTGTGCTCGATATTTTGCAAGGATGGAGATCAACTTATGAAGTATGGCTCTGGCTTTGATTGGATGTCCTACGAACTATTGTACTTGTCCAGGCTTTGCATCGGTAACCTTTGCACATTCTTCGACCCATGACACATCATGTTCAACACACAACTTGATTATTTCGTTTAGGTCGATAAACATATCGTGGGTACCATACTCAAGGAGTCTGATGTATTTCATTATATTGTTGATTTTATCCCAGTGATTTTGACATATGGCCTATTGTTATTGGATTTATTCATGTGGGATTCGAGACATTTTGGCCCAGTATTCGGCCGATCACTTCATGCGATTGAGACTTCTTTTACTTACTAGTCGAATGTCGTGGTCTTCCTTTTCTCGACCTTTCTAGAATGCCTCAATAAACTCAAGCCTCTCCACTTCCTGTTGCGCCTTCTCATACCATTGCTCAATTTCCTTACATGTCACGAGTGCCATGAGAGTGTCTTCCTGGAATTCGACTATATTCAAGATTAGAAACTGTCTTTCCTTCTTGAACTCATCGTAAACTTTACCGAACTCATCTTTTAAATACAAAACTATCTGTGTAGCACCCTTATAGTAATCGACAAGATGGCATAAGTGTTCGAACTCCTTATGGGTGGCACCAAGATCCTTTTCATCTCTCTTGGATCTGTCCTGGGCGGCCTCTGGAGGGATTTTCCCACACCAATCATCTCATACATATGGGCATTTTCTATATCGATTAACTTCTCCTTCGTGACAACTATGATGGACTGATCCAAGGTGATTCTTCTCTTCTTTGCAGTCTTCTGAATGATAGCCTTTCTCTTTCAATCATAGGAGATCACATAGAGGTATGCGACCTCACCTACTAGGTATGGTATTTGCTGATCACCCCACATGAGATTATTTCCCAAGCTTCCTGCAGTGTAAATTTGTTCGAGAATGCTCTCTTGAACTTCTTCGTTCTGCCTTGTAGATCCAACTTCTACTTGTTTCTCACTGAGGATCTGAATATTGGGCAGGATAGAGGTGTCTTGTATGGACTTGTCACTTAATTTCTCATCTATCATGGAACTACCAATTTCCTTCTACGGAGGCTCTTCATTTGGGCCTACATCTATTTCCGGTTCATCGGACTTTCCTGTGTGGAGATTACCTTTAGATTCAACTTCCTTTTGTGGGATTCCCTGGTCCTGAACCCCGAGCCCAGTAGAAGAAAAAATTTTGGAACTTGGGTAAAAGGTCTTTTCAGGACCTTCTTCTTCTTGGATGTGCATCGGGGTGCCACGAGAAGGCTCTGTGCTCTCATCATCGATGTATATATGTATTAGCGTGCTCAAGGGTTTGGGCGCTTGTGTTTCTATCGACACCTAGCCCATGTCTAGTTCAATTGTTCCTTCTCCCGAGAGATCAATTGGTGATATCGTAGACTCAGGATTAACCGACCCATTGGTGCCATCGACGGATGTAATACTAGGATTTCTAGGTTTTGGTGGAACTCTCTGGACGATAACTAAAATTCTGGGACTTATGGTAGGATGCGGGTTATCCTATATCCATTTCATTAGTAGCTGAGACTGCTGGTATAAAAGTGCACCACTTTCTTAAGTTGTTTGATCTTCAGGGAAAACTTTGATTTGTACTGGGGATCCCTTATGAGTCTTTGTGACCTCAATGTCTTCTTGGGTGTTATTTGTTTCTTCCTCCGATTCATATGTTGCTTCTGCTTCAGGGTGTCAACCAACTCTTTGAATTTATTTCTCCAATAGCGTGGCCTGCTCTTCATAGCTCAAAGCTCTAAACCTAGTTCCTCTAGGATCGACCTTCCTGGATGCCACCATATCCCAGTCTTGAGCATTCTCGGTGAAGATTTCATCCTCAAATCGATAATGGGCATAAGGCCAATAGGATCATACCTATGACGTGTGTTGTAGGGCCAATCCCTTGGGATTGTGTTTACGAGATCGTCCAGTTTGGAACCAAAATTTAAATTGACCTAGACCAAGTTGTTTAGCATGTGTGATGTCTTTGACCATGCAGAAGCTGATATGGAATCCATACGGTACAAAATACCGCTTCTTGTATTACACTAAAGTTGCATTGTCTCCTTGTATGATGGTTTGATAGTAGATTTCTCCTAACACTAGTCGGTCGGGAACATGAAGGGATAATAAATTTGGCACCCCTGTGGCACCAAAATCCCTGATGTAGGTTTCTCGTTCATCTAAATACCAGTGACCAATTTTGACTATGACCTTCTTTTCTTTGTCTGATAATATTGGGCATTCTCTCTTAAAGATTAAGAAGTAAATGGGTGCAATAAAATGATCACAGATAACAAAATAAGATTTCTTGTACCTTTTTTCCCATAAGATGTTGTAGTATACATGGCCTGTGAGCTCCGAAGGGTGCTAATTCAAGTTCATCCCAGCAAAATCTTTCCTAGAACAGATGACATCCAGTAGATACAAATCCATGTAGAAGGTAGGAGTATCTCCTTCCTTTAGCACCTGATCTTTTTTTATGCATGTGCTCAACTGTTTTGATATGATAGCACTCCAATTGAAACTGGTACCCGAAACGACGACTGTAAAAGCCAGAGGCATCCAAGCTTCCGAAAATCAGGAGTAGTCTTTCTCCCCATGTAATATACAGAGAAGGGCCATGATATAGGCATATGGTTCCCTGAGATTGACTGTCGGGTACCAGCCAAAAGTTTGGTTCATGAATTTATTGTCTTCCCTCTACCAAGATGCCAAGATTTTGCTAGTGTCATGAGAGGCATAGAAACTCACCACAAAATCAATGCTCAACTTTTATCCAGACTCATTGAGTTTGTAGTATTTCTGAACTTCTGATGGCATGAAAACCGCGATGCATTCTCCATTGTCATCACTAATTTAACATTTATGTGCATCGGTGTGATCAATGAGCCACTTTAAGAGCTTGACGCAAGGGAAAACTAGAGACCAACTTGCCACCATGTGTAGATAATCCCTGTGAATGTTTGGGAGGACCTCGTCATCGAGCTTCCTTGTATCAGGGTTGTTGTGCGAAGTATATTCGAGGGGCTCTTCTTTCTTAATCTTCTTGAAAACTTCTTCCCAATGAGGAAAAGTTGTCTTTTCTCCAATACTTTCCTCTGTATCCCTGAAATTTGGGGTATGGACAAAGGGATCCTTGGTGATCACCTTGATGATGGACACCAGCTGAGGAGCAAACTCTAATTGTCTTGCAACCACTGGGGAGGAGCCTTCTCCTATTTCCGATTCTTGCAGCTTTGGTGCTCGTGGTGATTTCTTGGTGGATGGCTTCTTTGGAGGCATTGTACCTGCAATCAAAACCCCCTTTAAACACATATATAGAGAACCATCAGGTGAGGACATATACAAATGAAACGTAAAGCCACAAGTGAACCCATACCTGTAATGCTTGCTAAGAAAATTGTTTAATACTCATTGGACTTCGGATGCTTCCTCTGGACTGGTGGCTTCATTCTCCTGTTGGTTCTGAATTCCTTGCTACGTAGAGTGGGTTCACACAAAAAGGACTCAAAAGAATATAACTAGGAGATACTACCAGTCATATCAATTAGTTAATACAGGTGATAAATGCAAATTTCAAAATATAATGCCATCGGATTTATGTCACTGAGACTTAACTGGTTGACAGAGGAGGCGCGGATGGAGATGCATTGTATCAGTGAGTGTAATGGTTCCCTTTTGATTTGTGCATGAGCTAGTAACTAATGCACGATCTACAAATTAACTAAATGTTTGAATGCGAAGTACTTGACACAGCTAGGGGTTAAACGTCACGTCACGTCATGTCACGTCTTAGCTTCATAAGTATCGGGGATCGACTACTATTTTAGATTGTTTATCAACATTGCTATTTTCTTGATATTCTCCTGATACCGGTGATGTTTTGGGTGTCGATGGTCGGCAGTGGAACACCTCTTTTGTGTGACACTTATGATTACACTTCTCTGTCGAAGTCGAAAGGACCAGCGTTTGGAAAAATATTTTTAGAGAATATATGCGTAAAATAGATACTCTTATCGACCGACACCGAAGAATGTTGGCACTCAACTGCTTTGACTTCCCATACCATTTTCACTACCTTAATCTTTCACTGATGCCGAACTTCTCAAGTAAGCCGAGAGAAATCTGGGTCGTTGGTTCCTTGATCAGTTGTGGTGTTTCTCAAGGTGGTTCTTAATATGCTCAAGAGAAACTCGGATATGAAACATATCAGATAAGAAGGTTATCAAGCTCAAACCATGGTGAAAACAATCGAAGGTAGAAGACAAGGTGGTACCCAAAAGGAAGTGGTCACAGAACTTTTAGGGTGTGTTGAGCACTCAACAACTGGTTCTTGTGTAACAAACTCGTTTTGAACAACTGAGGATAGTGGGCAAAGAGTGGGCACTGCTTTCTCTATATTTGTCCATCCAACTATAGCTTCAACAAGTCTTGTTGACCTAGTTCTCCTTTTTGGTAAAGTGGATATAAAAACATAAGATCTCCTCTTAGGTTCAAGAGAAGGAGGGTGTTCTTCGATAATCAAGCTAGAAGAAGGAGGGAGTTCTTCAACAACCATACAAGGAGGAAATTCTGGGATGTTGGGGTCTAGTAATATTTGTACCTCATCACCTGATGAATGATGTATAGAATCATGAAGCAGAGCCGATGATTTTGGTCCAACTCGTTGACATTATGCCTGCAAGGATGAAATATTGTTTTAGAATTCCTTGCACAAGGTGAAACCAAGAATTCATACCTCCATAAAATCAATTATCCTTTCACTTAGATTGGTATCATTGATATCAAAATTTGGAAGTGTCTGAGTATCAACAAGATTAGGACACTCTGTCCCAGCAACTCTGTCGATATCTTTATGAGATTTCCTTCTAGATCGACGTTTTATTTTATGAGGAAATTCAGTGGAATTGACAGTAGGGGTTTATATGGCTATTGCAATGATAGAAGGATTCTAAGTTATTGTTGGTTCAACATTAGAAATAGTTGTCGTGTTGTTAGTTACAATGGGGGACTAAACTTCTGTTGCAATTAAATTTTCTGACCTAGTTCGCTTCCTTGGTAAAGTAGAAATAGGGGCAAGAGTTGCCCTTTTCTTAGCTTTAGGAGTAGGAGTGATTTCCACAACAACCTCTGTTGCATACAAGGACTGAGGCTCGTGAGGCTCAATCAAATCTATATGAATAGGGTTAAGCTATGTTGGCTGAATAATGTCGAGGTGTTTCTGAGTTGTGTGAGAGGTGCTTCTGATTTTTCCTTTGGTATTCGGAGTTAACTTACGGGGAATTGTAGTCGAGGTTTTAACTACTGGTTCAGTTGAGGACATAGGGGTTGACTGTTCTGGGTTGGTTGTAACAATAGGTGCAAAAGTTGACTGGTCTAGGTTGGCTGTAATAGCAGGTGCAGAAGTTGACTGGTCTAGGTTGGTTGTAACAACAGGTGCATAAATGGGGTATTTAGGGTTGGCTATGGCAGCAAGCACAGTAGACAACACAGGAACTTCAGGTAATGGGTTGCGAGGGAATCCCATTTCTCTATGAATCAACAAGCCTATGACTCTATGATTGGAAAGAAAATTCATGGGGTGCTTGGATTGTTTGACGAACCGAGCCATATTATGCAAAGATTGAAGAATACAATAAGGCATGTTGATTAATTTTTGATGTCTCAAATGGGATAGTATGATAAAGTGAGAAAAATAAATAGCTTGGTATCATCCTTCGCATGTAATGTACCTTTTGATAAATTATGTGACTTTCCCCTAGGGTGTTGGTAAGGAATTGACAAAGACACCTCGACCCTTGGTTTGCACATGCTCATCGTTCACGAGAAAATCCTGCTCTGCTTTGGGAAGATGTTCTTTTATTCTAAACCACCTGTTTCCTATTATGGGAAATCCTATAATGATATCCATAGATTCCTCTATCACTAGAATTCTCACCCCATTCACTATGGAATACCCTTCTGTAAGATTATAGCTAAAATCCAACACCTTTGCTTCATTAAACCTCTGCAGCTTCTTGAAATAAGGAATCCATTTAGCCTATAGAAAAATTTGGTAAACATCTGGGTATAGTAGCAACACATCTAGATTTTCTGGCTCATATCTCACAGTCGATCCTCCCATGACGTTGTTTTGATTATTAACAGTCACAAAGGAGAAGAAACCAAAACCTCACTAGAGTCACAACAAGATCAAACAAGGATTGTATAAAGAGTACAGTGTCTCAGCAAAAATAAGCGTGGTCGAAAAGGTGGCGGA